>JAQGCA010002477.1:0-13837 GCA_034698945.1 Protaphorura quadriocellata | reverse complement strand
TGATAGAAAAGTTGCACGCAACTTTTGTCCCGCCCGCAACTTTTTGTTGCATGCAATGTTGTGTTGCATCAGTGTGATACCGGCTTTAGTCTCCTCACTAGCCTTCAAATCTTTCATTAGTTTTTGACGTACCAATAAATTATTCAAGAAGGTGTTGACATGTCTTACGCAAGTTTCTATAATTGTCCCCTCATAAAGACGACGACCTGCCATAATAAGTATTGCATTTTGAAGAACGTCAGAAAATGTGTTCATTCAGGTTCAAGGCGTCGACAAAATTATCCTTTTTTGTAACGAGTGTTATCGTATGATTAAAAGGAATTCTGGTAACGCCGTGATTGTCCTTAGGCTTTATTTCCGGATTATTATTTTACTGTTTATGTATAGGTGTGGTGGTGGCTCTAGAGAATCCCATCGATTGGAGTTACTCCTACTACTAGGGATACATTTCTTATGCTGACCCCATTCCTTATAGAAAATACGCAATAATAATATGAGCATGATGCATGACTTACGTCGCATGCCGATGCCCAATGTTAATGAGTTGTCAAAATTGGCACGAGGAGTCTTTGTACGCGTGGTCATACATTCCGTAAATGACTTTGTGTTAGAAAGGTTTATTTTTCAGAGAATAGGTGAAGAGTTGAACCGCGATTAGACATACATAGGTGAAAAGACGACTTGGACGTTTTAGCATTAATTTATATTTATTGTATATACAATAAAAAAAAAACCCAAAGAATTAGGGATGAAATAGAGCAGTGTAGAGGGTGTCCCAGAAAGCAAAGCCCACCCCGATTTGTCGATTCCATAGAAATAAATCTGACATAAGTATATAATCACAAAATGACAAATTGAATTTGTGAACTTCCATGTAAAAGTGTAATGAAGTTCCGACTTATGTTTCATGACCACAACAGAAATATTATTTGTTTGTATCTCAAGCAGTCAAAAAAGGTGCCTCTCCTTTCTGTGACACCGGGTGCAATGACACAGGGGCCACGGTGCATCTACATAGTTTATTGAGAAAATAATTATGGATTCATATGATGTCTCGCATGAATCAAATAATTTATCAGCTCTGATATGTCAAGAGGAAAATGAGGATTTCATTATGGTTCATGGACATCTAATTTTAATATATATAGTTTCCATCAGATAATAGAACAATCTCTTATTCATTGTACTAAGGAGAATTAATATATTAGCAAGATTGTTTGTAGATTGAAGCTATGTCTTATTGTGAACAAATGGCGAGCACGCATTCTTCAAAATAATTTAATGATTTATGTTGAAATGCGAATTAAGCATTCTCGTGATTTGTTATTAGTAATGTCAATGTCATTATTGAAATTGTTGAATATCTTCGGGCCTTCATGTGCAAAAATAACGAATGAGTCAATGGATCAGAACGTGCTCCTTTAGTTTATACAGATACATCATGCGAATATTTAAACTTAAAAATTCTAATCTCGAATGACAGTAATTGGACATTGTTACTTTTGAACTCAATTCTTGTGTAAGTGTGTATTTATTAATCTTGATTTAACAATTCACAAAAGACAGGTCCCAATTTAACCTCACTGTGTATAACAATATTCATACATTTCCAAACATAGACTCTGACTCTTTTAATTACATATGTATATGTGCCATTTGGAATTTAGAATATCACCAGGTTCACTTCACGGAAAATTCAGCTACGGTCTGACAAAATTTTTGTACATCTTAAGAACATACAACCGAACCTTATGAGCTCCTATTTTCTGAAACCAGATTTGGTCGGATTGATTCTTGAATCCGAAGCCGACCAAATCCAGATTTGTGTGGAGTACAAAATTTAGCACTCGTATGACAGACTTCTAATTTTTGAAACATCCCAATTCTGCAATTCCAGACATGAAGTTTCTTTAAAAGGTCGCAACGTTCAATTAATAAAGGGGATTCAGAAAAAAATTAATCTAATCCGTATTCTGTTTGAAGAACGGTTTACTTGAGTCAACTCCAGCATCAAAATCAAATTAATCGTATACGGTCAATTATAATTTTCCACTCACTGTTGTAGATGTTTATACTCAAACACTTGATGAAGAATTTGAACAGAAATTACAGCTTTTAGGCTTTGTACCACCGTACTTTTCTGGAAGCTGATTCGAAGGAATAATGTCCAGCAGAAATTTTGACCAGTCTGCTTTGTTTGAACTGAAAATCTTCAAAATATTCTGGTAGTATGGTGAGAGAGATGGCTTCAGTACTTTAACAAGTGATAGTGTGACCGGGGATACTAGAAAATTTATAACCTTTAGTGCTGGTCTATTTATTCGACATATGAAACCTGTCAATTACCGGAGTTTACAATAGTACGGTAAGGGGTACCAAAAACTCACCATTTATGACTACAACCAGCTCCAAAGCTTCTGGATAGTAATTATTCACGATCTTGCAAATCTCACGAGCATACTCAATACCTGTACAGAGAAGTAAATTTTAAAATTAATCACTTTTTTTAGTTCGTTTCGCTTTCTTTAGATTTGATTATCAAGTTATATTTTTACTTACAAACTAAGCAACCGTGTTGTTTCAAATTAAATCCCTGAGCATTAACCAGAAGTGTCCCCGGTTTACAAATTTTATGATTGTCTTGACTGAACTTCCGGGCTTCAGACATTAGCCTTTCAGCCCACTGAAGATAGAAACGGGTCACTCTTTCCTTCTGTCCAGTCACCAGTAATTTCCTTAGGTCTAGTCCATTCGTCTCACAAATGAGTACTAAATTATTAAATATAAAATGTTTTAACAATTTAAAATTGAGGAAATATAAGCAGACCACAAATATGTTTACCTGGAAATCCATCACTGTCGAAAGCATCCAAGGAACATGATTTCCCTGATGAAATTGAACTCACTTCAGCTAAAGTTTCATTTAGAATAGAATCTACTCGATTTTCCTTTCGCCACTTTTTATACTAAAATTCACAAATCTCATATTAACACTAGATTTCCAGAGATGGTCATTCAAATCGCATTAGCTTACTTTGTGTACCATTTTGTCTGCACATTTTACATCCATGCCACACTCTGTCACAACGACAAAAAAAAGTTCTTGTAAATCGCCAAACAAACATGGCAATTAATGTTTATTTTTAAATATTTAAACCTCGAAGCCACCGAAGAAGAAAATCGTCCGTTCTTTCATAATCATACTCCAGGATATTCCCAGTCAATTCTCTTAGCTTGAATGAGAGGGTAATCAACGGTGTTAAAAACAATTATTAAAAATATTGGAAGGATAATTGAGTCAAAGTTTACCTGTGCTAATAATTCTTCCTGCTGTTTCGTTGAACCCAGTTGGTATTGATCTGCAGTTTTTATTTTATTCGGTCCAAATGTAAGACTAAATAGTGAAATTAAAAGTTGAAGTACTAGTATTTGCAATTGAAACCACATTTTTATTACCAATGCCAATGAAATCGTTTACTTTGTGAGTTTTTGCCAGACGAATGAGTTGACACAGCATTCCAATTCCTCAACTATAATATTATTTATAGAAATCCGTCAATTCCCACGAAAGATCAAGGCTGATTATGAGATTAAAGTCCAACGGCCTTAGTTGGAAATAGAAATTGAGCATATTTTCTTACTTGATAAAACGACGAGTCTCCTAATTATTTCAGGCAATGCAATGCAGTCCGGTGTGGACAGGTAAATCACAAGTTTGTCATCTAACTGACACGTCCCTTTGATGAGATAAATAATTCTGGATTTTCGCTTGGGGCACATTATATCCAAATCCAAAGTATAATAACGTAAAAGAAATGCTTTTCACCATTACTAATGTCGTTTTAATTTTAAGAACAAAGTCTCCTTTGGGTTCAAAAACAAAACGATGATTAAAATATCCTTGAGCGTTGAGCCAACAAATCGAGAAGTAGTTTTAAAAGTTAGAAAATGACCACGTCCATTGGAAATGTAAGAAAATCGAACTGTTACTCTCAATGAATTAAATTCAAATACAGTGAATCTTCCGTTTCCTTCCTTAATGAAATAATTTTTTTGAGAATGAACTTGGAGACATCCGTCCAGCTTCCTACTTGAAGGCGATTGACTCGAGCACAAAGAAGCACGAGAAGACACTTCAAATGCTCTTCGTCGTTCTTCCCAACAACAAGTTTGTACGCCGCCGTTAAGAAACGACTCAGTGGTACAACACACATTAGACATTGGAGGTACAAAAATTCATTTCAAACACATTCGAGAATCCAATTAACTTGCTGTTGTTTCTGTAGTTCCTTCCCAGTACTTCCTGGCCGAAAATCTTACCAGCAAAGGACTGATGTCCATCGCAAAGGTCTTGATCCAAATGACTGCCAAACTTGGAGGTCAACCATGGAGCATTGAACTTCCTCTCAAGGTCTGTAATTGTCTTCTACCGTACACTTTTTATTCGTTGGTTAAAGTGATTCGCTTATATTTATCTTTTGTTTTCTCGTTCAGAATCTGATGATGATTGGATTTGACGTCCACCACAGTGCCAAGGGATCAAAGCACAGGAAGGCAGTGCCAACTATATGCCTGCTACTTCAGCACCATCTCTTACCATGAGAGCAAGGAGGAACTTTCCAGCAATATTGTCTGGGATACTAAAAGTAACTATTTTAAACCAATGAAGCGAAAGTATTCAAGATTTAAGCATTCTAAGTAATGCATGCTGTGTTTTTGTTTATTAGAATATCTTCATGAATACGAGAAGGCCAACGGAGTGCTTCCTGAACGCATCATTTTCTTCCGTGCAAACTTCAACTATTCGATCGGAAAATTAAAAACCTCATTAAGACTTATTAAATCTGCAATACAAATTAAATGTAAGCATGTTGACTTTGACAGTATGCCCAGAGTTGAGTGGAGTCAGTGGAGATTAGACATTTTCACCACAATTTCCAATCAACGAGAGCAAGCAATATAAATTCTAATCTGTATTAGGCCAACTTTCTAAGCATAGTTCATTCAACTGGCCAAGTTGAGATCAATTTTTTGGATTTTTGCGCTCTGTTGAGAGAATTAAATATGAGAAAGCTAAATGCTCGTCATTTTTAGCTCACTGTAAAAATATGTTACTGCTACCAAATTGCACTGTTTCGCGTTTCGTACTGAAAATCATTAGAATCATGAAAATCAACCACATTGCATCTGATGTAGTATATAATCAGTTAAGATAAGAAAGTCCTCACCATTTTCCCTTATTACATTTAACGTGTACTTGCATCATAAATTCAAAGTATTTTGTTCAAATTTGGCAAACACGTCATTACTATACAACATGTTTTCTCATATTCGAGTTCATTATTTGTTAATGTGATCTCTGTGTTAAGGTAAACAAGGTAATAAACATGTTCTCAAGTTTAAAGTAACTAAATTACCTTCAGTTCAGTTCTCTCAGGAGATACTTTAATGTGTTAAGTTGTGGAGTCAAAACCATGGTACTGAAAACAATACCTCAAATCCGAAGCAATATTTGAAGGAATTCCTCAACTTTATGATATGAAATCTACAAGTTATGGAACAAAAATTAGGGCTATGATTAGGAGGTCATTATGCACACCTGCAATTTGATCAATCACACATACATTCAAAGAAATAACGAGATCAGAGTAGGTACTATGTAGTACTATGTAGGTAGCCACGACCCTTTCCAATAATTGCATAATAATTATTTCAAACAATTGATACCAGGTCAATGAGTTATAAATACTACTTTTAGTTCACACTTTGTGTGTTATTACTGTGACACCCTGTATTCAGACTGAAACAGACAGACGCTGAAATGTAAATTTTAGGACAGAGTTGGGACTCATTTTCTTTCTGACCGTAAATTACTAAAAAAATGTTTACTTGTAAGTCCTGGCTGCTAACACAACATAAATGGGCCTTGAGGCAACTCGGTTTCTGGTTGCAAGAACTCTGCATACATACATCTATTATCACTTACGATTATTTTCAGTTTATTTTGTGGTCATTTTTTATGATTTAATCTGACATAAGCTGGGTAATTATATTTAATGTAATATTATTCCTGTACATAATAGCAGTGAGGTAATATTTTTCAAAGTCAAGAAGTCTAAACCACACTTACAAGGGATGCCTATGAAGTGTCACCGATCTATGGTGTCCGTCGTCCATCATTACTACCGAAATATTACTTTTCTAAGGTGATCAAAGCTATACCCGCATGATCGTATCGTAGTACTCCGGAAAGTAATGTCGCATAACATTCTTCAATAAAAATTTTAGAATTCCGTATTCCGAAGATTGTAGATACGAATTGTGAAAATAACTTATATAACCTATGTTACATTGCGTTGCTGATAAGCGTTGAGTTAAGTAAAAGTAACCGAGAAATCTTTTCATAACTTGTCAATAATTTTAAAATTAAAATTGTATTATACAATAATTTTCAGTGAATATGATTTCAATCATTTCAGTTTCGTACCGCCGTACTCCTTTGGGAGTTGATCCGCAGGAATAAATTCGAGGAGATATTTTGACCATTCTTTTTTGCTCGTACCAAAAACTTTGATAGCATTCTGGTAATATGTCGGTAGTATCGGCTTGATAATCCCTATAAGTGGTAGCGCTATCGTGGGGACTAAAAGCCAGTGAATTCATTATCAATTTCAATCCAGAATTCACATTATGTAGGAACGTCACCAAACTCACCGTTTACCATAATCAAAAGATCTACCAATTGTGGGTAGTATTGCATTGCCATTCTAATAGTCTCACGGCCAACTTCAATACCTGAAAGATAACCACGTTATGAAAATTATTTTTTACGTATTTAAGTCACCAATTTTATTTCCACTAACATTGGTAACAGCTATGCTGCCTGATATTAAATCCTTCCAAGTTGGCTATCATTATTGGATATTTCATGAGTTTTCCCACTTTCATTGTCACTTGTCGGGATTCAGAAAGTAGTCTTTCTATCCATTGAATGTAGTATCTAGCCACACTATCCTTGTGTCCGGATAAAACCAGCCTTCTCATATCTACTCCATTCAGCTCACAGATCAAAACTAAATTATTCAAAATAATAAAATAAAAAAAATAATGGTTGAAAGAAATGTTCCCAAAGACAAATGCGAAAAGAGAATTATTTCTGACCTGGATATCCGTCGAAATCATGAGTTCCCATGGAACATGCGTCTTTGTGCGGCCGAATTTCATATATGGTTTCGTTCAGAATAGAATCGATGTTATTCTCCTTTCGCCACTTTTTAGACTAAATATTATAATCCAATGTTTATTCATATTCATTTCGTCATCGTCTTTTAATTCGTACTAATATCTTACCTTGCGAATCCGCTCGACCGCACGATTGAAATCCATGTCACACTCTATCAGAAAATATATAAATTCGGTTGAGATACTAGATATTCTAGAAATTAGAGTAACTTGGTTTGTAAAATTCCTAATTAAATATTTAAACCTCGAAGCCACCGAAGAAGAAAATCGTCTGTCCGTTCATAATTGTACTCCAGTATATCATCAGCTAATTCTCGAAACTAGAAATTAGAATTCCTATTTTATTCAGTTAAACAAAAATACGGATCAGATCAGATAACATGTATTCTGGTCTAATCTGATGCCAAAGAAATGCGTGTGAATGTTTAATTTGAACCATAATTACCTGCGAAAGTAATTTTTCTTCATGCCCAGTGGACTGATCCGTATTCGATGTATCAAAATTCGGACGTAGTAAAATGATTGAGATTGAAAGTGGAAGTATTAAGATTTCAATTAAGAACCACATCCTTGAGTGCCTACTTTGTTATGAGTGTCTACGTCAAATCAGTACGATGGAAATACCAAACAAAGTTCTACAAATTCACACATTTGTTTTTACCCAAGGGAACTCCCGTGATTGTTAACTGGTACAGGTCCATTGTAACTTGTAAGTTGAAGCCATGCAGGCTAGACGGTCGGTTGTGCATACTTGTAAAGCATGAAAAACATGGAAAAACACATACTTAAACCTATAATTCAATTCCATCTCGAGGGTTTGACCTTAAGTACATTGGATTCTGACAGTTAGCTTCTTGTGACGGTCCGTTGAAACAAATTCATCGATTCATGGACCTCACGGCGAATTTATGAGGAGACCCTTCCAGAACGATTGAACTGTTGTGTAGAGCATCTTGAATTACTCAACAATTGAGTGGGCGTCTAGCCTGTGAAAATTCCGGGGTCACTTCGAAAGGTCAGTAAAGGTCAGTCGGTTCAACTAGGGTGGCACGCTCGATTAACCTCAACCTTTGTATGGAGCTTCTGCATGACTTCCCGAAGAATGTTTAAATGAACCTCAGGCATCTGAAATGTCGTGGGTCGCCGCTAGAGGTTTTCCCACAAGACATATTTTACTTATGTGTGTGACTTATGACTCATAATCGACTTACAAATTGTACTACGGCTTTATTTAAATGATTGTAAGCTCCTCCCTAGATTGGTGACATAATATCTATCACATAGTAGTAATTAAAATTTGTAGTTTATATTCACGTCCAATTTCAATGATATAATTATTATGAATTGAACAAAATGAAAACTGTTTAGGTTACAGTTCCAGTTCATTGTAATTTACTTTGACAAGTTATAGGTCAAAAATAGTATATTATTTCATTGTGCGAAGTTACTCAAAATTATCATAACATATCGATTACACGTTAGACGATTACAATCAGCATATATTCTGAAGTTGGCAAAATTCATGGATCAACGATTTATGTCATGTAGTAACTGCAATTCAATCGTAAAGTTAGATGGATTAAGAATGCAAACGACGGCTGTCAAATCCTATAGAAATAAATCATTCATCCGCAATTTAGTCTTACGCATAACTAGTCTCTCGTCTCATTCTCGTCTCGTTGTACGTGTGTGAAAACATAATTTCTTTACGACGAGGTTCGAACACTATAAACTTTTCAAATAGAATAAACATATGAATCGAATTTGTCAGGTGTAAAAGGTTGGCCTAATTGAGAAGGTGCCCTTCAAGAGAGGTTGGCGCTAATAGTTTTTCCAAGTTTCTCGCGGACCCACCCTGGTCCTGGTCTCCACTACTTCGGATATGCATTGTTGTGAGTGTCAAATTAAGGATAGAAATGAACATAAAAATGTTGCGACTTGAAATATAAACCACATTGCTATTACAGGGAAAGAAACTCGTTTTGGGTTCGAGTGTTATTGACAAATATGAATTCAGGAGGTCCAATTATGATTTTTTCGCATATCTGGAGACAAAAAGTCTGACACTGACTGTTGTAGAGTTGTGTGGGCATTTTTGTCCATTTATTTGGACAGTTTAATTCACTCGAGAAAATGAAAGCACTGGAGTGGGATTATGTCATGTATACATACTAGTATGTTTTCAGTTCAACCGATGTTCATCATTTGTCAAACCGATAGAAATACAAGTGAATACCTGATACAGTGTGAGGTATATTGTGCTAGTAGATTGGATTCTTAGCGTGAGACCATAATAATTTGTCTGGTTTTTCAAGCGCATAAGTGCAGACATGAGAACTTACTTTGCTTGCCTATTACTTGCCCAAACTGTATCCTAGCACTTTGGTAAACCGAGCAAAGTATTTGGCGTTTCGAAGCTTTGAACGTGTTCTCAAATGTAGTGTTCGTTTATTCAAAATGAATATTACACACACAAAATAAAATATATAACGAAGTTCTGCGCTTTAAATTCATCCAGATTAAAACATATGACCAGAGGCAATTTGTTGTACTTTATATACTAAAACCACCTTAGGAATGTCAATAGAAATTCCTAAATAACTCTTGAGAAAATCAATTACTGTTGTGCCTTTTGTTTAGCAGATAGATCAACCTTCCTGCCAATCCCGAAGATGATACCTCGCCCGGCTTTCGTCACTTAGGGTTTGTACCACCAAATCTTATTCCGAGCTGATCCCCAGGAATAATGCTCAGAAGAAATTTGGACCATTCTTCTTGGTCTGTTCCAAATATTTTGAGAGATTTCTTGTAGTATTCGGAAAACACGGGCTTCAAAACTCCAACTAGTGGTAGACCGACGTTCGGAACTATATAATTAACAATTTATCAGGTCCAGATTGGAAACGGAATCATCCCATACAGAACTCATGGTTCAATTCAGCCAAAAAACATATAAGAGAGAGAAAATCAAGGCAAGGACTACTCGGAAGTTGCAAGATGCATGTGTTATCAAAACAAGTCAAATGGTGACCTCTTACGCCTGTGTCTTCGTCATATCTCGTCTCTCAGCAATATGATCTAACGAGGAACAGTATTCAAGTATCAAGCTCAGATCGACATTAAATATTCAGGTCAGGGTATAACAGAGTGGGTGCCCTGAGCACGAATTTGAAGGTTTCATCGACATGAAGAATTTTGCACGCCAACCAGGGAATTGTTAGGTCAGCGTTGTAGAATATCATAATTTATTAACATGTCCGAAACTCAAATAAACATTATGAGTTGTGGAATTGCAAAACCGAGAAATGTTTGTGCCTGGGAAGGCCAAAAATTATAAATTCGATTTCTTTCATCTTTTGATGTGTTTTAAAATTATCATACAAATTAACAGTACACCAGGTTCAAATACTTATTTGACTGATTGTTTAAGGCTGATCTGACTTTTACAGTTGACTACTGATACCTGTAATATTACTTTTCAATGAGGACTCTCCTATGGCGTTTGTGCGCGATAATACGCTTTATAAACTCAACCTTAATATTGTAATTGTGGACTCACTATTTATGAAAATCACATATTCGAATATTCGGGGGTAGTACAGACCCGATATTCTGACGTATTCCTGAGCGTGGTTGATACCTAAATAGAATATTCAAATGTAAGTATCCCAAAATTTATATCATTTACCTAAATAATTGTTGTAAGTTATGGCCACGGTTAAGATGTTATTTTAAGTTTAATAGTGCTCTGGACTGGAGTTGACGGGAGTGTCATATTGGAAATAGTACGAGACTTTTTTGTATGTTTACACCCACTTACATGAAAAACAACCATGCTGCTTGATATTATATCCGTGGCCGTTAATAATAAATATCCCCCTTCTTGGAAATTTGCCACTGTTCTGGTTGACCTCCCTGGTCGCGAACAGGGCTCTTTCTATCCATTGTAAATAATACCTGGTCAGGTTATCTTTCTGTCCCGTCAAATGGAATTTCCTTACGTCTACGCCTTCCGTCTCACATATTAAGACTAAATTTGAAAATATGTATAAAATTTTTTATGCTGATTAGGAGTAATAGTTTTAGATTCGTATACAAAATAATTCGGCTGACCTGGGAATCCCTCTTTGTTATATGTATCCAAGGAACACGATTTATCAGGAAATGCCCTTACTTCAGTTAAAGTTTCGTTCAGAATAGAATCCATTTTATTATCCTTCCGCCACTGCTTTGCCTTAAATTAGAATACAATTGATTGTTATCATTAGTAGTTCAATTCACTGCTCAATTAAAAATTCGATAGTTCGATAGTAGTAACTTACGGTGCGAATCATTTCGTATGCACAATTTAAGTTCAGTTTACACTCTGTTAGGAACAAAAACAAATAATTATAAGTTAAATATTTTTATTTACAGAATTAATTGTTCAAGGAAACCGACTTGTTCAGTGTAAAAACTGGTCTCTTTGTGTGCGTGAAGAAAATTCATAAGTTTTGAAGTCACGGATTACATTCGAATTGAGTTTTCGCCAGGTACGGAGTTTCAACATTGGCCGAATAAAATCGGACGGGTGAAGCCATGGACTTTATATTGAAAATCGGCAAGTAGATGAGCCATGGTTTTTGGTCGTAATTATTTTTAATTGTACGAAGCAAAAATTGAGAAACCGTAATAATGTCATCAATTTTAACCTTTCCTGATTTTCGGAGGAAATTTTACCTTTTTACCGAATTAACCAAATGTAAAGAAACTTGCTGAGAAATAAGAAAAACATTTCAATTCTTGACGATATTCTACTTTTTGAACAAGTTTAGAATGAACGTCTAACCGAGTTTCTGTATGCATGCTTTTGGTCCGACGCGACCAAAGTAGGCGCAACCAAAATTTCTGCCCTAGATACAAGAACTAAAAAAAGTATTTCCGTCTGATCTTTGCGATTCAGTATCGAGTAACTTTTAAATTAGAATAATATTTTTTCTAAAAATATCAAAATATACAGTTCGAGCTAACCTAACCTAAATTATTATAGAAGATTTGCGTTGGACACCTTTAGATCCGACATGATTTTTGCATGACTACTAGCATCTCCACAACTCTGTGTTTAATAGAAGTGTTGAGTCAAAAAGTTATGATCAAAGTCTAATGTTGCAGAAAAATTTGACCTTGAATCCATCGAATAAGAAACTCGTTAGTCCTTTCATAGTCGTGAGTGAGTTCTTCTTTAGCCAACACTCGAATCTGTAATGAATGTAGTTGAATCAATTGCTTCCGCTGATTAATTGAAATAATATGTCGATAATGTTTTAAGGTTTGTGAATACCTTTGCCAACAATTTTTCCTCGACCTCCGTGTATTTGGACTGTCGTTGGTCTGGTTGTACCGTGTAACAATTGATTGTCAGACTAACTATAGACAACACAAGAGAAAATGCAGCGGCCAGGAATGAGAACCACATTGCAACAAACTCGTTTTACCTTCGAGTACTGATGTTAAATGAACGATGTGAGAGAAAATAATTGTTCAAGAAAATTAATCAGCATCCTGGTATTAAATTTTTTTTTCAAGTGACGAGGTAAATCGTCGGAGTGTTAGACGGATCTTTTCCAAATCGTTATCTTTTACTAGCTCATTTGTATGAGAGGTCCCATTTCATCAGGATTAATACTTCTCATTAATAACACGACCACTATTAATAATCCTACTCATGTAGATTTCTTTTGTCTGCTGTACACTATTTTCATTCTGTACTCTCGTAGAGGTACCGGCTGGTATTTCAGACTCGATTTTTCTGTCCAAATCCGAGTCCACTGTACGAGGACATGAGTATTTAAAAATTAATCACGAGGTTGGAGGCCGACTTTACGTCGGCAGTTTATGGGAATTAATCCGACCCTATACCCCTTCGAAGCATTCCCGTTTGAAATTAATTACGACTCGTAAAAAGATTGTGACGTACTATTATTATCAGATTCCAGCACGAGAAGTGGTATCAGGTGTGAGAATGAGAATATGAAAACCTGTGTGTAATTAATATTCAGATCTAAGGAAATTTATAAAAAATGATGGATGGAGGATTAGAAGTAACCCCTTGAACAGTTTACGTGAATCTAACGAAACTAGTTGGACTCCTCGTTAGGTCTAATTCATGGTGTCCGTCAAAATTTAAATAGAAAACCCTAATTTTTTAGCGTCGTATTTAATTGACAGATTAGAGGCCCGGTAGTGATTTGGAGGACATACGGACGTAAAATTTTAAAGTAATCAAGTCTGAACTGGACGTACACGTACACACCACGAGGTAAGTCTAATTTGCGTTGTTCATTGGGAACTTGTAGTTTCCTCGTATTTTATTTTTATTATATACTGTGGGAAATAAACAAGAAGCTAATTAGTTCCATATTAAATTTTTACGACTCAGGTAGCACCAACAATTTTTATTAATGTCATGACCGACTCTCCTCTTTCGCAACAACTTCATTATTCTTCAATCAAGCTTTGTTCCACCTGTCAAATATCGTCCCAGAAACTTGGACTCCACCCGACGGGTAAAGTAAACTTGAATCATAATCTGTTCGGAGGAACTAAGGTGACTGTC
>JAQGCA010002476.1:0-13839 GCA_034698945.1 Protaphorura quadriocellata | reverse complement strand
TAAGTACACTTCTGGATGACAGTAAAATGTAGAAGACTTCTTCAGTGGCAAGCGGGCTAGCAATCAAACATATTTACTATTTACAACAATAATTATGAGACAGTACATGTTTTTTTGTGTGAGATTTATTCTGCGCTAATATACTCATGCAGCGCTTTCGAACGGGCGACTAACTAAATGTAGCAACTGTCTTAATAATTATTGGGGGACCCTATGCCATACTAGATACAATTATTCGTTAAAAGTGCCTCTTGAATAAACCAATGAAGAGAATTAAATCGAAATGAGACAGCTTAAGACGAAAACTTCCATTTGCTGCACTATTACATTTTATTCGATAAAATTTCACAACCCTTCTCGTTCGGAATGATATTCACAGTCAAACAGTTTGTTTTGAATCAAATATTGTGTTACGCTTACAAAAATAATTATGGGTTTATAAATCACGTCGGCATCCAAAATACAAGTACGATTACGAATGTGCACGTACAGGTTGTGTCATGCCTTAAGTTTACAAACAACAATTCAATTATTAGAAAGTTTATTGAACCGAATCTAAAATCGCATGTACTTTTGTCAAAAAATTTTGATACAGTATGTAAAAGGGCGTGATTATGGTCAATATGGATTGCCCGATTTTTGTTCGACAACTAGAGAACTTAATAACTCCACTAATTTTTATTGAGAAGTGTTATGTAATGTTCCGTTTTATCCAACAATCTTATATTTTGATAAGTTTGATTCTGATTCCACTTTAATTTTTATTGTCCGTTGACACTTTCTCAAAAGAGGTAAAACTTGGTCATCCAAATATTTAGTGACCAGAAATATATGTACAGCCGAAAATCAATTTCAATAACGTTCAAGATTGGCCAGTACAATTACTCTAACAGAAACAATAATCCGGGCACAGAATTTTACACCGATTGTGCACCTCATGTCCACCAATTTAAATTTAAAAAAATTCTTGTACATCCAACTACTTTATTTTCAAGTACGGGCCATAACGTATAATGCTGCAAGATGCAAATTCAAGAGATCTGCGAGAATAAAAAATAGATTCCCCCAATAATTTTCTTCCCACGTTACACATACTACATATGCATTACATGCGTACATAATAATACATTAAACATTGCGGCCGAAGTCGTTGTCATTGTCATGTTTAGCTGTTGTCATTCGTATTGCTTTTGCTATGGTCGTAAAAGGGTTGAATCTATATTTGCATGAATGTGGTTTAAGTTTTAGGTGTGGTTTTTTGGGGGAAACTAGTTTTATAAGGATTAATAGCCGGCGGGCTTTCCAAGTAGGCAACGAAGACATAGAAAAACGTTCAACCGGAAGTCATGATTACGATTACCGTCCGTCCGTCCCTGTCAGTTTTCTACTGCTACTGCCACCAAACCCCCGCACTATTTTTTAACCCATTCAATCCTTCAAGATCTTTTCTCATATGTGTTACGGGTAATTCCTTCAATCGGGTATAAACTTTCATGACAATCCAATAAATTATTGGTGGAATCTAAATCGGCTATAATTCTTTATTTTTAAAAAAATAATATTATGGATTAAATGTACAATCAGACCTGTCTCAGGCGACCGGTTACTGATAACAAAAAGTTATTGGGTGGTACAGGTGGCCTTGCCTTATGTAGGAATATGGTAGCAGAATCGGGCAACACAAGACCCGGCTGTCTTGGGAGGATATCACCTTGGTCTATTGGAGATGCTCCTTCAGGCTGAAAATTTTCTTTTAATAACACAAATTATGAAAGAATTTGCTGATAAATTTGGAGTGAATGCTATTCACCCATAAAAATATAGTATGATTTGGTGAATTCACTTTCAGGTCAATAGATCAATTTGATTTTCCTCTTATAATATAAATATTAAAAGCTAGTTTTCACCAAGTGTTCTGTCTTGCAAGAGTAATAAAAAAATGGTTCCTTAATGCTACAAATCGGATTTCGCTCACGAGACTAAAATTTTTAATTGTACTAATTAATTGACTTGGCAATTATGGACTTGCCAGATTATACGAATTACACTAATTGACCTGGCAATTATAGACTTGCAAGATTATACGAATTGTCCGTAACAGATAACACGAAGGAAAATGCCTTTAATATTTTCCCCATGGACACTTTACTTAACCGGTACAAGTATAGCTATTACGTACACGGGTCCCAGACGATTGTCGGATAAAAAACTTATGCATTCAGCGTTGGATATTTACTTTATAGGACAAGTTGTACCCGGCTTGGCTTGGCTTCCTGTCACCGTTTGAATTTTTGTGAATGAGTAACATACAAGAATGAACGTAGTACAGGTAGGAGACCTATAAGTGTCGAAATGTAAAGTCCATAAAGTCCCCCTTTGTCCATTCTTTTGGATTAAATCACCGCAACTGTGTTGGAATAAAAGGAGATACAATTCGGGGACACATTCAGAGATTCCCTCAGATTAAATCCCATAAATGTACCTCGTATCTGTAATTACTACGCAGGGGAGTCGTGTTGGCGTCAGAGTAAATGTTGAGGGTGTAGCTATGGCTGGACATTTTCATTGAACTGGACAGGGAGAGAAGAGCTCGTGGCCTTGATTTTTTAATGGGTGCGGGTGGTCAATTTGGTACACTGTTTTTAGGTGAATTGTGGAATCGTGGTCTTGTAGATTGCGTTCGTTTTTTTCAGTGTGATGAGATTAAATATTATTATATATGTATTGGTGTTAATTCCTTCCAGAAACCTTTAGTGATTAATAGTGCGAATAATTTTTAATTAGCAGTTACAAATAATTTTGGCAAAACTGGGCACATTGAGACAGTGAGAATCTGATTTTGAATGAAGAGAGCACTTTTCTGATCTGCTAAAACTTATGCACATTAAATGGAAATAGAAATTGGTTCTTGGGTCATATTATGTTGGTTATGGTTTCACAAGTCAAACTAGTTATACTTCGTCGAATGGATGCTACCCTCTATAATAAATAATTTGGAGTTGAACTTAGTAAAGAAATATTAATATTAATTATCCACAAATGATTTCAAGTTTTAACGTACACAAGTTGTGACTCGCTGTAAAACAACTTAAGAACAATGACCTTTTGAGAAAAACAAGGAGTCCAAAATATCTTTAGAGATAAACAGATGAAATGAGACAAGGCCCAACCGCACAGGGACATCCTTTTGATTCATCCCATTGTTTATTTAGCTCCTAATTTAATTTTTGAGACTACAGATATCCCTTTCCCGAGAAGCATTTTTTTAACAAGTAAAACTGAACTTAAGTCCAAATGCGCTCTGAGGAACAATACAAAAGTGTAATCGCCTCACAATGTGCAGCCATTACATAGTTTAGTTGAGCTTTTGAATTGAAATTGAAGGTAAGATTGAGGACTGGGCGCTTGCTTAGCTTGATCTGACAGACAATGAATGAAAAAGTTTTAAAAGTGACGGGAGAAAACATTTCATTACATTGACAAGGGAAACCCGGCGGGAGAGACTTAGGTTGTAATATTTTATTTGAGTAGATTTTTTAAGTCATCCAGAGGGGGATTGCAGGAATGGGAAAGCCCACACAAGAATTTAAGAAAAAGTGACAGACGGTCAATTGTTTTAAGGTTCCTTCCTTTCCATCTCATTCCTTCGTCTCCGTCATCATTTTTCGCTGAGTAATCAGACTAAATTCTAACTCTTTTTCCTTCTTTCGTCTTGGGGGAAACATTCCAACACGAATTTTGAGGACTTAATCCAATCCGAGGAGACGAAAGACGACAATGAAAGGAAATGAAAATTAAGTAAGACTGACTCGGGAATCCTCATCCTCAACTCACTTTGGACGCTTTGCCTTCTTTAAAACTCACTGAATTTCTAAATACAACGACTGTACTAAAAATGAATCGTCCTCTCCTGTGGCGTAAACCAGAGCGGACTCTCATTTAAATTTTTCCAACGAAATCTCTTGTGGATGTGGGAAAAATGTGGACTCAATTCTCGATTACTTTAATTAAACTCTCTCCGGTTTTATTCCTTTGGAATAATTTGACCTACTTAGTTTGGGTGTACCAGCCACGGACAAGAACTAGCAATTAAATTAAAATTTAGGAGTGCGAGGAGTCCTCTCCAATTAACGTAAATGTCTTATATAACAGGAATTTGAACTTAGAAAAAATTAATTATTCCAAAGACAATTTAATTCGAACGAAGGACAATGTCAAGGATTTTAGCAATCCAGTATTCTTTAGAAAATCTTATTGAAATTGCTATTTAGTTAATTCTTTGAAAATATTTTCTGGCTCGCCGTGTTTGATAATTATCAAGTATTCATTCGTAAATGAGAGCGGTTCGAATATATTCGAAATTGAAAAAAAAAATTACGCAAAATTCAAAATTAAAGCCAGAGCTATCTATCCTTACATTGAACCTTGAGAAATTTAATTTTCGCTGTTAATTGATCATTTCTTGAACAGAGTTAAATTCCCACGGGTATCTGCGAGCGCAGAATTCAGCGACTAGTTTTTTAGAAAATAGAGTTGTAAAACCTTGTAAAAAATTGAATTCAACGTACTCGATACACTGAAGAAATGTAAAAACAGTATATATCTGCATAATAATAAAGTTAAGTAGAATGTATCCCATCTCCATAATCCGGCACCCATTCAAGAAAAAGAGTTAAGAAAGAAAAGGTGTTGAAAGAACAAAAAAGGCGGCTTTGGGAAGGAGCATGTAGTATAAGTATATAGTTAGTTTGGATTTTGTACGTTTTGATGATATTCAAGTCAAGAAAAACTTCCCGAAATCCCAATTTTCCACAAGCACAGAAGAGGATAGAAAAAGAGATTTGTAAGGATGACGCTGCCGGATTGATCAAAAGATCAATTGGGATCCGATATTTCCCACGATTACCTCATTCTCACGTTTCTGGGTGGGCGGGGTTAGCAAGCACTCAAAATCTAAGAGAGACGGTAAAAAATATGATGCAGAGATGATCTCTTTCTCTGTCTGCACCCAATTCCTTATTCCAACCTTCTTTGCAAACATCATCTCTTCACAGGTCTAATCTTACATATGTAATGTATCTCAGATCCACAAATACATTAAGATTGGCAAAATTTCATCCACAAAAATTTTCTTGCCAAAAATATCGGTCGCTGTAGACAGGTGTCAGAGTCAAACTGTCAGGTTATACATACACACCAGCGATTCTATTTAAAAGTGCTTTATATGTAGATGACACATTGACACCTGCTCTAGGAGACCTACTCAAAGTGTATTGGTCACAATTGATAGATAATTATAAGTAAGTACCTTCAGAATCCGGCCATTCTGTAATGGTATGGGTTGATGCTTACAAAATTTGAGTAGTAGCGGTCATAATAACCTATTATTGACCTTGGGTAGCAAAAAATTGTCAAACATTATCGCACATTTTTTGTAAATAATAACTTCTTTTGCAATTGTCCTTGAGAAGGTATCCCATCATGAATAGGGCATATCCCAATTGAGATAAATTCTTCACAGCAACCACGGCACTACCTGCCGGAGAGAACGAACCCTCATAATGGCAAAGCATCCAGTTCTGCCTTCAGTGTCAAGACTAAAAATAATACCGTAAACTTGGATATAAATCTGGAAGAGCTAGTAGTTGATGCTTATTAGTCTTGGTCACCGTGATATACATTCTATTGAATTAATTCTTCATAGAAGTCATTAAAAAATGGAACGTGTCAGTTTTCTTCCACCCTGTGACATGGCATGCAATAACCAACAAAATTCGTTTGAATAATAAGCTACAGGTGTACAAGAATACAAAAGGGGATACAATACAACCTGTTGTCGTCCGTTGTTTTTCGGCAAAATCCCTTCACACGAGGGGAAAGGGTTACAAAAATACTACTAGTCAGTCAGCCCTCATTTCACATTCATTAGTCACAATCTGGCTGTGCCATTGCTTTTTTTAAGTTTTGCGTTTGCTTTGTGTCGTCGTCATATAATACATGAATTTGATTCACGAGAAAACCCTGGCATGGGGTTGGAATAGATTCCCGTACAAGTAACTATTATTTATTTATTAGTATGCGAAAGGCTACTATGCTAATGTTTTTTGGGAGAGAATAATTAGTTTTTCGCTGGACCGGATGTTGGAGTCGCAGTGTAGCTGTTGCTGAGTGTATTTTTTTAAAGTTTCCGGTCCATCATCGTCGTCGTAGGGGGAAAAACTGCATTTGTACCTCCAACTCCTGTTGTCCTTATCCTTCTATCCTATCCTGTCTATCTAGACCTGCTCAAAAAACTACCTCTTTTTCTATCATTCATAATCAGGGTCCGATGTTGATGTTAATAGTAAGTAGTGTCCGGAGATTCCTTTACACATTTTTATTCATGTTACCGATAATTTGTATAATCGGGAAATTCGTGAACTATCAATACCCGGTATCTGAAATCGGTATAATTGCAGTCGATTTCAAAAGGCTTCCTATAACTTGTTGCGGTAATTGCAGTAATATTCTGTTTACGTGAATTAAATTTGAAACGCATAATTTTAATATTTGAAAGTAATCTATAATATGTAAGTGTATCATAGTGGTATGCACTTGAAGACCTTGCCGCTTCACTGTGTTAGGTGTTCAATCTCTAGGGTAGATATATGAGATTCTCATCGGGAGTACCTTCCTTGGGATAAATGAAAGGCTTACACATTCTCTACGAAAAAAGTGCAGCGATTTTTACGGTGCTTTCCTGGCAAATGTCATTGAAAAATTGTGTGATTAAATGCTTATAGTTCTCCATTGATTAAACTCTTTGGTCGTCAATAAATACTTCCGAAAATATTGACAAAATTGTCAATGCTCGTAAATTCACCTAAGGAAGACTTCTAGTACTGATTCATAAATTGCTTGCGACGTGAAATATGCCCCAAAATTTGAATATCTTTTTTAATTGATAGCCTTGATATTTTAGGAATCCCTGTAACATGATACGCGTTACAATAAATAATAAATAGTAAGTCAGGTAAAAAATCACCCGTGTAAACATCATATGAATGTAGAGTAACCCTGATGAAGCATAGCGTCATAGGTAGCGTGTGGGAGTGTATCAAATAACCCTTTCATTATTTCATTTTTTTTGTATTCCAATAAAATAGAAAAACCGGTATAAAGTCGGTTTAAGTGGGTGCAACTGTGGAATAGTGGAACTCACACCACTGCACCGCACAGCGCCCGTCCGTCACCCGTGCCCGCACCGCTTAACTCTTAAGTCAACGGAATTGTATGACTTGTAAAAAGTGAACTTCTTGATGTTGAAATTGAATTGAATTTTAACGGCCTAAGTAAATTAGACTGGGTTAAGGTTGCAGGTTAATCTGATTTTTCTTTTGCAAAAAAGTATTTCTCAACAAATAGAGATTAGAAAAATATAATAATAAATACATTGCAGCACGCACATGTCTGAAACCAAGATTTGGTCAAGATTATGGTTTCGAAAATTCTCTATATGAGTACAAGGTATAACTTCAATCATTAGTTTTCGAAATTAGTTTTGTACAGGTCAAGGTCGAGGTTTCTGGATTTTGTTGGTAGTCAAAATTATTCGTTTGACTGGGACAAAAATTCCAACAGCACAGGTTTAAGCATTCTGATCGTTGATTTGATTTCCGGAACGATTTGTTTAAAAATAATTGGTTTTAATAAATGTGCAGAAAATTTAAAATGCTAATAAGTAAGCAATGATCAAAACACATTTAAAACTAAATGAGACTTTTTCATAATTTGAAAATATTTAACAATCATATTTGATTTTTGCTGACACGTCTGAATAAATGCATGTAGGGAGTTGACTCTACAGATCGTCGCAATATAAAAACTATGACTCGAAGACACGCTATTTCTCAAGACTGCTACGACATGCTTACATTATAGAACGTATTTAATTGTTAGCAACCTTGGTGACAATCTTGACAAAGATCACCTTACATAAGCTCTGAGAACATTAGCCCAGCCTACTGAACTATGAGAATTGCATAGTACTAAATATTCACCACCTTAAAACCTCCAGGACAGAACACAGAGGCAAATGCAACAGGCAAGGCATTGTAGTGATGATTTCAATTGTAAATTGCAACAAGAGTCTAGTCAGCTAGTCTGAGGAGAGCTCGTTGGTTCAGGATTTTGATACAACATTACAACATTTTACATTTTTTGCTTTATTTCCGGTCGAGACGTGACAAAACGAATAGAATCATCCTGGATTTAACTTTTTACTCACTCAAATAGAGTTGGCCGGCAGTAAGTAGACGTTGTAAAAAACAGAGAACTTTTTGACTTACGTTTCTTTTTTGGTTCATCTTGTGGAATTGTTTGGAGGACAGGGTTGGAGCCTCCCATTCCTTCCATGCTGATCATGTCTTTCACGTTCCGTTGTCAATGTACAAAAGTGCAAAAAGACCCACGGCTTATTACGAACTCACACCTCTACGCTCCAATCCAAACGCAAATCCATCCATGTGCAAAAGTAGTTCTGGTAATTCCTATTTCTTAACAATGAGGACTGGATACAGGCTATCACTAAAAATGTCCGAGATCAATCTTCTGCACTGAAATTGAGACAAATAACGAGATAGTAAGCAAATGCCATCCATTAGTAAAAAATCACAGGGGTTATGCTCTTGACTTGTTATCTATTCTGAGAATTCAAATATCACGCATTCTGAGTCAAATGATGGCTTACCGTCCATTTGTGCGACGGAGAAACCCCCCAACCCTGCTATGCAGATTCCGAATTTACCTCATTCTGACGAATGCATTACTGTGCTGTCGCCTCACTACATCCAATGCCTCATTCCCGACTCGTATCGTGACTAAACTAGTCTGATTTTAAATTAAGTCGAACCTATTAAGCAGTTAGGACTTACGATACGACCGAATCTTAAAAACAATAATCCGTTGAAGTGTACTACAACATAACTAGAAAATAGAAATCCGGATTAACTGGGATTACGTGATTTTATTTCAGGAAAGCAAGGGTCACATTATTTATCCACAAGAAATACCGGAAATATATTCTAATCAGCCATAATCAAATTTTGTTTACATCATATTTCATATGGTATCGTTTGAAGACCTGACGAAGGCATTCGCAACTTTTACTTCACTTTGAACTTCTGTATTAAATATGTATAGAATTTGACGGATATGAATATTTTTGACATTCCACATCATTCTGCATTCTTAATTGGATCCAATCATATTTGAAACGCACTATCAAAAACAAATTCATCGAATCTGAGCGAACAACATTCCTTTCTCTTATGTTTCTTATTTCCTGCGCCTAATTCGTGCAATTAATATCAACAATTATTATTGTCCAGATTTTGATTTTTGATATTTTGACACATTTTCTTATTGTAACCCGCACAGTGCACATTAATGTAGATCTGCAAATCCGTTTCCAAACAGGCACGATTGTTGAAAACAGACAAACAAACATGATCTTTGGTAGCAGGAGGGTACCGAGTGTATACCATGGTAAGTAATAGTATAACTCTGCACATAATATTAATAATTTTAAATATGAATTCCACCTTGTTATTGTTCATTTCAAACGTTCATTCCAATTCCAAGGAATGAACAACACAAGAAGTAAAACTGGTTTAATGGGTTTGTGGGAAAATATTCAAATCCATCCAGAGTCGGTGGGAATTTGGCTTGTCGTTAAAAGGTTACTGTCTGACGGCGCTCCTGCTAGGTTAAGGTCGATCGTAGTCTAACGACACATATAATGTACAAAAATGTACTACTACGTAATTAAATATATCTACTTCTGCATTTTTTCTATTTTTTTTATACTGGAACTCGAAAAATAAAAAATAAAGAAATAGTACGCACAACAATGAGAAGACGTAATGAAGCAAGTAAGTGATTTCACAAGGAAAATCTAAAAGATAAAGATAAGGCAATCAGTTGAATTATTAACGCTTGCATTTCCAGCGTTTCTTCGCGTGTTGAAACCTCATTGGGAATTCTTACAATTATAATGTTTCAGTTTGTTAATAAAAATTCGAGTACATATAATACTCCAGACATAGGCGGCTCTGCAAAAGACCAAGTGCATGGGTGGATGTAAATAAAACTCCCAGGGTAGACAATTCGTTCTTTCTGTGAAAGTAGCGTGTATTTTTTGGATTTATTTTTATGTATTGTTTTGAAAATGTATTCTAATGTTTCAGCGTATGACAAAAATGGACCGACAGAGGAAGATTAGCAAATAAATTCCAGTCTACGCAGCAGATCGATAAATAGAAATTAAAAAGAAAAACATTTTTCTATTCTGAACAAATGGATGGACTGTAATTCAATCGTTCAGCGTGAATTTATAACTACGATAGTGAAAGCAAAAAAGAATATCTGTTTATATCGTGTAGTTTTCAATCAAAAAATTTTCGCCACCGAGTGGACACTTGTGGAAAAAGTTACATAGGAATGTGCACTCCAACACATGCATCCACACATTTAGGGTTTTTATCCCTTCATGGTCTCAGAAATGAAAATAGTGGATGAAACAAATGAAACTATTCAATCACAATGGGCATAGTGAGTCAAAACAATGATTCAGGTTAAAAACTCAAAAACCAATTGCTCTTGTATAAAACAAGGAACAATTGGATTTGGATTGCGTGCTTTCCGAGAATTGAAATACAAAAGTTGAACTTGCAATTATTGTAATAGCTCACATTGCAGTAGAAATGTAGTACTTTTGCTCAAAATGTATTTTTGCACGTGCGACTAATCCAATGTGACACAAGTTTTGTAACATGTAACAGGTACATCCGTCATTGGCCCGGTTCGTCATTCGTCATCGTCATAGTGGAATGACTCCTAGTATTAGCAGTAGTGTCCTAGTCGCCAACAACGATTTACGGTTTTATTCAAATTCAACACAAATTGACTGACATTGGAATGAAATTGTAGGAACAGGTTAAAAAATCAGAACATAGAAATTGATGGTTTCAGACAAGACAGAAAAGAATTCCGAGTCGGTCGTATCGTAACAGATTGCTGCAATTTACATTTGCACTACTAGTGTAGTGTTTCTCCTCAAATCCCGTTCCGATTGATTCGTTCCATAACTGTTTCCCTATATTTTATCGATACTACAACTACTTGAGGAAGCATTTAAACTTCAAGAGACAGTTTGAGAGTTTGAACTATTTTTTCTATCCACGGCAAAGTCAGTCAGTGATGTTGTGGCTGTTCAAAACTAATACCATGTATAATGCTGTGTATGTATTGACGCTTCCAATTCTTGAGAAAAAGTAGCAGAAGAATCTTCTTTTTTTAAAACATTGTAAGTTTTTATACTCTCATGAGCTTCCTTGACATTTTTTAGAAGACTACGTGATGAAGAACCTCTGACTTGGATTTATTTGGGATTTCTTAAAGTTTATCCTTCAGGGGAACTCAACTCGGCTTCTGCCGTGTACTTTTAACCCATTCATTCATTCCATCCACATCCAGCTAGCTATTTTACGTACACACGCGTGTTTCACTTTAAAGGTGTAAAAAATATGAAGAACATCAAGAGTCCACTCTTTAAATCGGGCATATCATTCCCACATAGTTTTTCATAATGATTTTTTTAAAAAATCATCAGATCCAACCAACGTTCTTCACACCTAGCTTTGCATTTCTTAAATTTATATACCAGGAATGCTATTTGTGGAGTAAGTAATGCAACATCCTTTTTAATCTCAGATTTTGTACAAATTCTACGTGCTCTTGCAAATGAGCTCCACGGTGTTTCTGTGTTTTTTATCCTTTTGATGAAAAGCATAATATACAAAAAGTTAGAATTAGAATTCTAAAAATAACACCGAAATAATCCACAATTAATTACATGCAAAGTTTTGAATAGGGGCACTAATTGAAGTAAACTTAAACATTTTTTGGCAGACAAAGTTTAATTTCCTACAGAGCCTTTGAGGATTTGGTATGTGTAGGATTTCTGCAATTGGAATTGCAATTGAGTCCCATACATGCAATTCATACTTTTTACACCTGATAATAATAATATGTATGGATTTTTATGAATGTTACCTGCTACCTGGGTCCATGTGAGTAACAAGGACATGGACGTAACGTATGTCGTACTCTACTCGTACATACGTGTGTATTTATGGTGGTTAATGAGTTGCGTAGAAATGTAAATAGAATAGAGGCAATTTTTTATGCGGCCATATGTCGGTCCAAAGGAAACACCAAACACCTTGGTCCTTCCTTCCATTCCAATGCAACTTAAAATTTGTTGCAAAGGAAAAGGAATGGAATAAGAGAAAGAAGTGGCAAAGGAGATAGAATTTGAGCGTCAGATGGTTCCGTTTAAAAGTCAACGACTCTCAGTCTCAACACTTCTCAACTTGACAATTCCCGTCCGAATTTTTATTCCCTACTTTACTTTGCAAGAAGAACAACGCTAGAAATAAAAAATACAAACTTACATCCGTCTAACTACGTTATTCTTAGAATTAGGTAAAACCTGTTTTTAGCGGCCACCTTCAAGGACCGTCCGACAAACTCCTTTCTAACCATGTTCCTTCACATGTACGACCAAAAAATCATTCTTGCAATGCGCGGTCAAATTAAGTTGAACCTGCCTTAAACGGACACATTCAAGGAACATTGCTTTCCTGAAATACTCAACGAATATCATTATTAACAAGGCGATAACTTCTCCTTAAGGTCCGAAACGACCAGAATATATCATCAAAGACGGTCCTATTATAGCATGCATAGGCATTGATGCTGCAACTTTTTGTTACTTGGCTAAAACAAAAATAAACATACAAACATTTCCACAAAGTTCGCGAATAAAAGCAAACTTAAAATATTACCATTCATTTCAAAATCAAACTAACTTATTCGCAAAAGCATGCACGCCGGCACAAAATATTTGCGACTTTCTTTTTGCAAATGTCAAAGTAAAATACAAAATTTTTGCCGGAAGATCTCATTGCCAATGCTGACTTTTAGAATACAGTCCAACCACGTGAGATAATGTAATTTAGCTCTAGGGGGCACCAATGCTAAATGTGGAAGGATTTAACGAAGTACAAGTTACGATGAAAACTGCACGAGTCGGAGTGTGAATTAATGGATTAGACAAACTGTTAAACTACCTCAGTGGTTCTGAGCAATGAATTGCTCAACAGAATGAATTTCAATTAAGCGTGTGGCATAACCTTGTGAATGTTCTAGGTCCGGTTGGATACGTTTCGGAATACATATGTTAACAATGTTCTAAGTTCCGAATTTGATTGGATTGATTTATTATAATGACTATTATTGTAATAATAATAAGTAACAGAAATATTTTAATTATATTCAAGTTTAATATTATCTTGTGTTCCTTGAATCATGAAGGTTTAGCGATTTCTGTTACGTCTTCCTTGCTTGAAAAATTAGTGATTGGGTTTACTATTTTTTTGTTTTTGGTTCTACCATCCGAATCCAAAGTTTACGTTTTCAAATGTCGTAAGATCGTACAATTCTCAATATTTGTATACGCTAAAAAGATTTGTATTATTCTTTTCTGGCCAAGACGCAATTATCCAACGATAGAATTTCGCGAACTTAATTAATTTTGACCATAATGAATGACATTTAGACATGGACACCTTATATCGGTCATTTTACTTTTCCAGTTAATGAAAAGCATTTAAAACACATTTCAGCTGAATCGGGAGAAAGCAATTATCCACTGGACAACAAATTCTGTCTTGCAGCTCAGAAAATTATTAACCGTACTGGGGCTGGGACGGAGAAAGTTTCGGACCGGGAATTCAA
>JAQGCA010002475.1:0-13841 GCA_034698945.1 Protaphorura quadriocellata | reverse complement strand
TCGGACAATTTGGCAACTATTTGGCGACTATTTGGCAACTATTTGGCGACTATTTGGCGACAAAATGCAATAAAGTGCAATAAGTGCTTCGCTACGCTACGCTCACTTCGTTCGCTACGCTTCGCTCGCCCAATGACCTGTCTTGTATATAGGACGTAGTATTTTAATGAATTGAATTGAATTGAAATTAACATACAATAGAACGTTGTCTTACACAAAAAATCCGAAACACGAAGCCAAGCATTTAACTGACAAACTTCACAAATCGACACTGATGCTTGATGCTGATTGCGAAATCATTATTTTGTGAAATAACAGCACACGGAAGATGAGAAATTGGCGAATCCAATATTTCTCCCAAGTTTTCCTAAACAAAGAGGTATTTCTTCAACTCGCGTGTTTACGTGCCAATTTGTCGTTCCTTCATTCGTAATACATATATCGGATACTATTTTGTAGTGCTTAAAAATTTGCCAAGCGATATTGCACTACATTCTGGCCTTGATTATCTTGATTATTGATGCGATTTTTGATAATGTAGTTATTGTGGTTTATTATGTTAGTGCCACGCGAGTCATGGTTAGGGCTGCAGTGCAGTGCCTAACTCCTTATTATGAGACACCCCAGAAATGTAGCATTTCGGTTAATATTCTCGCAGTTCGGGGTCGTGGCTACATAAATCAGAATAAAACTACAACTGATGTACGATCGAAGTTGAATATTTTGTACTATCCGTATACGACGAGTAGTCCGCCGAATTTAGTCTGGAC
The DNA here is from genome assembly GCA_034698945.1 of Protaphorura quadriocellata. Lineage (NCBI taxonomy): Eukaryota > Metazoa > Arthropoda > Collembola > Poduromorpha > Onychiuridae > Protaphorura > Protaphorura quadriocellata. The sequence goes on along the minus strand of JAQGCA010002475.1, from coordinate 13,071 downwards.
AAAGATGATAGATAGAAGTAAACTTTACATCTATCATCTCTGCTGGTGTGAACCAGGTACCCGGGTGATTCGGTGATTAGAGGCAAATCCCATGCCCGGGCATCGACCATTTGGATGAACGGAGTAAATCCTAGAGGAAAAGTAAAGCTGGAACTTGGGACAGTTTCATGACAAGGAAATGGAATGGGATTGGTGTGGATTGAGAGCGAATCCGGGGAGACAAGGGGAGTCTCCGACGGGTTGGACCATAAATCGTAAGGGCGAAAGCCAACCCAAAACCCAGACAAAAAGAACCCTCCTCGATAACATCCCGATCCGAAAAGTTGATAATGACCATAAACCTACCTTTCTGTCACCTTTAGTTCGTTATCTGGGGTTGACGTGTTAAGAAATTCCTTTAATCGTACACAATATCTGAATCTGACTCAATTGTTCGATTGACCCCGGGTCAAGTTGTTCCTCGTGCCGCGTTCGAATGTCTAACCTACCTGCCTGTTTCTCCATGTTTCCATACTTGTCACCTGTACAGTTTCGACAATTTACGAATAGTTTGATGTCTCCGGCCACTGGTAATGTTCCGAATTCTGGGGAAACTCGGAGCGGGTCAACCAGTAGTGCAAGTCCGAGAACATCTTTTACAATTGAAAGTATTTTGAGTGGTGAACACGGAGGTCATGCTAGAAGTGCAGGCAGAAATTTAGTTAATAGTGGAGATAATGGTGGAAGTCAAAGTCCGAATTCAGCCGGTGGGGGTGGACTTATTCCGTCAACTTCTTCATTCACACCGTTTCACTTTTTACAACATTCGGCGGCGGCCGCAGCATTTTTACCCAGTCAAGCCGCTGCAGAATTTTTTGGTAAGTGAATATTTTTCTTATTTGCCGATTTATAGCTCTCTCTCTCTCTTTCTTCGGAATTTATGGCAAAATGTAGAAAGCTTTTTGTTCAAATGTTTAAAAATTATAAGAGAGACGTAGAATTTTCGGGTTTCAGAGTCAGGGTACTTACATATATTTTGGGCATCACGAGAAAGCGCTCTACTATTGTTTGTGTTTACGTTTTGGATTGGCTTAGCACGTTTTGGTATACGGAATATTTTATTAATGCGAACGCTTATTTGACAAACGACAAAATCGACAAAGGATGGGTCACAAAGTCACAAACCATATGGGAAAATGTACGCCGTTGGAAATCGCTACATTTTTTATTTGTTGTCGGCAATATCATCCTGAACTTCTGTGAAGGTACTATCCCAATAGTCTAACCGTTTGGTCGATAAAAATGCACTGGTTAGCATGAAAAGTGAAAGCGAGTGAAAGCAAAAGTGGAAGTCGTCGTACGGCGTAGCACATGCTAACCGGTGTATTTTTAGCGGCCAAACAGTTAGACTTTTAGGGGTAGAACCTTCAAAAAAGTTGTTCAGGATGTTGGTGACACAATTCGTCATAATTTTGATGACCTAAGTTGGGGATTCCCTTCTGGTCATCCTGGATCCCTTTACTTTTTTTTAATGAGAGAGATCGGATTATCGGACGTATGCCTCTCTGATGACTCATATTCTGTAGTATAATAACCTGAGAACGTTACATGTTCTTTGAATACAACAAGAAGGCAAAATCTTGCACAAGTAAACTGTATACCAGAAATATCTGGTGAAATTGAAATCCGATATGATACCGCTAGTACACCCAAAATTTGTAAAGAAAGTTTACATAATCTATGAGTTGCATTAATACCGGCATGTTATAACGAGGTGGTTGTGATTCTATTGTAAAATATTGAATGGTCCAAATGTGTTTCAAGTATTTCCCCCAAATCACCTTCCACATTTAGATAAAAACTTGGAAGGAATGAGCTTGAAATTATTTTAGGCTTTTTATAAAAAATTGCTGCAAAAAGATTTTACCCTAACCCTTTGCCTGATACGCCGTAACATATATAATGTTGTACGGTCATTCAAAATTGAAGAGACATGTAATAAGTACACCTGTAACGGATAAACGAACTTTTCCATTTTATTACACTTTGCGGTTTCACACTTGACACGTGAAAATATTATGATAATCTCAAATCCAATTTGTGTTAATTAGTCTAATACCTTCAAATTTCGACCTAATCCTTTTTTTTCTCATACCGATAGCATCTTACCCTGGACTCTACGGTCATTTTTACCCACACCCATTCAATGGGTCAACCTCTGCTTCGGCACAATCACTTTTGAGCTCCTCTGCCTTGGTTGGGTCAGGACTTGGTGGGCCAAATTCTAAAAGGAAGCGACGACACAGGTGAGTTAGATATTATGACAAAATCCATAATCCTGATAATCAAATGACCTCCATTTACTACTTTACACTCGACCATTCAAAACAAAAAACAAAAATGATACGGACCTTCAAGTATAACCTCAATTTTCTGAAAACTAATGCTTAAGTCCTTAAGTAAGTCGGGGTGGGGTGTCAATTGTGTCACCTGGTCAGCTCAAGTTTTGACACTTTGACATTGAATGCAAAATTGAGCCCAATCTATTTCATGGAGTCACGTACAAAAATTTTAAATATAAAATTTCCGAGAGAAACTAGCAAATGTTCAATTATTTCAGCCCTAGGGTTTATTTCTCATTTCTCATACTCTAGTTCTACAGCTGTGAGGTGAAGAGTTCGTCAAGTGTTTTCCTTCCCAGGAAAAATTAGTCCAATTTTTTTCCCTCACTAAAAATACAATTCTGAACTCAAAAGTAGGTATTGTAGTAGTCAGATGTTAATAAAACATTTGGGATTGGGGCACCCAAAATTTTATCCAGGAGAAGGATAAAATACAAAAATATGAAATCTTCCATCCATCCTGTCATAATATAATTATTGCATTATCCGCTACCCAGAAGATTGACTAATGAATTTGGTGCGGTCCATTCAATGAATTAATGTTTTTACAATGAAGGAGGTTAGGGAATTATTTATGAATGGGGGACGGAGATCCCAAGATGGAAAACTTTTTATAGGCTTGAAGGGAAAGTCGAAAAAGAAAGTAACGGAAAGTCCATACACATGAAAATGGAAGAGAAATCCCAAATGTGGACCTTGAAGCTCGGCTTTTGTTTTCATAGGGTATTTGAGTGTGGATTTAAGATGATTGAGATTGAGATTGTGAGATGACTATGGGAAAAGAGTCAACGGAGGATGAGGAATAAAGGGAATGATGGGATGAGTCACATTAAGGCACTAATATTATGTCGTCTAATTTAAGTACTATGACTAGAACTGCTATATCACTAATCGTAACTTGAAATTAGTTTATTATACAGTAAGTCGCAGCTTACATCCGCAGGCAATCAAGGCCTTTTTACTTATAAAGTCATACTTCAACCTCAAATTAATTTTCTTACGGGGGAATCAGTTACGCGTGTCAGGATTGATATTAGTATTACCTACTAAAAAATTACATATTACCTCACCTTATGCTACGGTCCAACTGTCCAACTCGGCGGTTGCCAGAAAAAATAGTGATAGAACTTTTGATCTTGCTAATAGCGCATGTTACTGCGCGCATAAGCTCTGACGTAAAATAAAATTAAACCGGGGTAAACATGGAGTATGACTGGTTTAAAACTCTTTTGCTCGTTCAAATCATTATTGTAATAGTTCATTCCATCCCAGGTAGAATTCTCCCTTGAAGTGATTATCTCACTTTTTCCTCACAACTGCCAGTTTTGGTTGAAGAGGTCGTACGAGCTTCGAGTCAATCTAGTTAAAAGAGCAATTCAAATTCTCAATAACCCAACCAGATATGGGCTTAAAATTCAGATTCGGTCTTTATAATTTTATAGCATTCTTTTCATTTTTATTTTATCCAGAACAATCTTCACAGAAGAACAATTAGAACAACTGGAAGCAACATTTGAGAAAACGCATTACCCCGACGTAGTCCTCCGGGAACAACTTGCTCTCAAAACAGATCTGAAGGAAGAAAGAGTTGAGGTGAGTCCAATTCGCGCGCGATACAGTATTCATTGCCGTTTGTAGACTTTTTTGTTTAATATGGCCGGGATAGCATGAGTTGGAATTTGAATGTTTCAAAAATTTCTAACAGTGAAACAAAATTTTGTCTGCCCATGAATCAGCTCCGGACACTTGGTGGCGTTTAGGCGAAAAAATGATATTCCTGTTAGTTTGCATATAGTGAAGAATCAGTAACGCAGAGGGCTGGTTGGCTCAACGGGAAGGAAGGAAAATCTTCTCCCTTGCTAAGCCTGCTTAGGGTAAAGAATATAGAACATGGTGAACTCTGTGAAAACCCCGAAATGCCCGTTTGGTTTCCCGTCTTTTGTTTTGAGAGCAAACAAAATTAACCGTAATATTGATACTTGGTAATAGAATAATCTCCTCTTTCCGAGTTTACGACCGCTACTCCGATCCGACTAACTGCCCTTAGGCTTTTCTCTCTTATTCCCAAACCAAACATTCAAATTGGTTTCTTCTCAAAAACCAAAGCAAAACATACACTTTCCACACACACATATGCACACATCCAACTTTTGATTACACTTTATTCATTCCGTGTCTCCTTTTTATTATTACACCCACTTTCCAAACCTGAGCTTAATACAATCACAATGTTAAATTATTACAATAGAGTCCGTCCATGCATGTGTGCACATGAGTGAGTGAATGAGATTACCAAACTATTCCAGTAATATTCTTCCTCAACCTTCAGGCTATTCGTTAATAATTACACCCTGGCAAAAAGTCTCCCACATTGTTGTTCTTACATTATGGCTACGGGAACAAGAACAACCCGGATTCATTTGCTCCTAGAAAATATTTCAATTTGTACCCGCTTCTGCTGAATAAATCCAATGTAATGCAATGTACAGACAGGGGGTGTAAGAAATAACTGCTGGCAAGGTTGAACGCACTCCATATTGTTCTAAATATCATACACAAGATGGGCTTTCTTCGGAGTAAATTCTGGCATGGAAATATTTTACTGAACAACATCCAGAAAACTTTTACGTTATGGAGGTTGATTTCATTAAGTCCAAACATTCAAATTCAGCTATTTTGAATGTAACTTTACGGGCGGTATTAATTACATTAAACAGGTACAATTAAATTGTTACTGTGTCGTCTTTCCGATACTTTCTCCTGACCAATTTTCCAAATCTATCAGGATTGTGAAACTGAAAGCGCTAAACACGAAGGTTACGGCTAAGACTTTCTTCAACCGAGCAAACCGAATGAATTGAAAGGTCAAGTAGTGCTGCTATTGTGTTTATGAATCAAGTTTATAAATCTGGGAAACGCCGTTTATAGATTCGTTGTATGATTTTAGAGCAATTTGCCATTGCCAGCAATACCAGATTCGTGTGAAGTATTTGTCTTTTCCAATTGAATGATTTGTGCACATCCCTATTTGCACAGTGCTTGCATTTATATATTCCTCTAAACGAAGTCACAACTTTTCCCATATCCGCTTTCAATCGTCGTTCTCCTATGTATTCATATGTAAATTAGAATATGGCGAGGAACTTCATCTGTACCGAATCTCCAATTCTTCGCTTTCAGATAATAAAGGAAATAAGAACTTGGTGCAGCATGGCGAAATGGCATAGTCAATTGAATTGTATTTCTGAAGAGCTTGGCCGGGACGAACCGAAAAACCTACCGTTGTTGTGAGTGAGCGAGTGTTGATGACACCCAATGAGATCATCCGCCCTGAAAATAATTACCTTAATTGGAAAATGAGTTTGATCTTGCATTGTGGTCCATTGTTGGGAAATAATAGAGGGAGTGAATTCGGGTTACTTGAGTTTCACACAATACGTAAAGTAATCTTCGGGAGTCGAAAGTCAAAAGCCCTCAGACCTCCAATTGCCAGTCCCAGTATTCCGTCTGCATTCGATGCTAGTCTTTTCCAGCTTGCTTGTAAGCGGCTATAGCTCAAGCTCACAAATTCGGTCTCTTTTCATTTTCATTGATACCCTAATTGAATCTTCAAGGACTCGAGTCCATCTGGCTTTGATAGATCCGCTCCCTTAAGTTATTCTATTCTCAAAGTTTCGAATAACACTGTATGTCTGGAATTTTCAAAATACGGATATTACTCCGAAAAAGAACCAATGCTTGTGGAAAAAGTACGGGACTACTAACGATTAGTACGGTTGCAACTTTTCAACCGGATCGAAATTCCTTATGTGCTGTAACATACATATTATATTATATTCCAACTCAGTTTTATGTTACAATGCTTTCATTAAAAGATTACACACGCATAGCACGATACCTACTTAAGAAATTGTTTGAGAGTTTGCATTGGATTGGATTGGATTGGATGTAATTTATTTATGTCATCAATTTCATAGCTCACACAACATAAACATGAAAATGAAACGTTGAACTATCCATGAGTGCAATTAATTCCGACTGTAACTAATCTTAACTTAAATTTTGAATTTTGATGAAATGCTTAATTAATTCCATGTACATTTCAAGTAATTTCCTCAATTTTGCCGAATTCTAAGTACCATGACTGGAAACAACCAGTCATGTCAGTCACCATCACAGAAATATGAATTATTTTAAAGAAACTAAACGGCCGGAAATGTGAATGAATATTTAGTCCCGACTTTGCCAACCTTTCCAAATACAAATACAAAGTAACGTCAAAATCGAGCTGAGAAGTGCCAGTGATATCTACTTTCACTCGCTCAGACTTGATTCAGTTACGCTATTTTAATTGTAATTATAATTAATTACTTTCAGAAATCCAGCATGTAGTTTGTATAATTGTATTTAAATACTTTGAAAATAGTGTGAAATTGTAATAATTACAATTTCACACTATTTCCAAGTTACAATTATTGTAACTTGTAACTAGATTTATGTTTTTCAATTTTATTACTTTTACGATTATTTGACATTTTCAAATCAAATCTGCAGACGTAATAATTATAATGTCAACACACAAGAAACATCAGTACAAAAAAATAAATTGATTTAAGATTCAGATTCAATGGTTTATTCAAGTGACAACGAAATATAACTTCTTACAGTTCTCTGGTTTGATTCAAACGTATAAATAAGTAAATAAAATAACACAATAATAAAATCACGTTGATACAAAAAAAGAGATTGTAATTGTGAACCACTTCCAATTACAATTACGAAATTGTAATTGTAATTGTATTTAAATACTCTCGAATTTTCTCCTTGTAATTGTAATTGTAAGAATTCCCTTCAGAAGTTCCTGTAATTAATTGTAGTTATAATTAATTACATGCAGAAATTAGTGTAACTTGTAATTGTAATTAATTACATTTTGAAAGTAATTGACCCCATTCTTCATTCCAGTTCTTTTATCTCACCCTATTTTTCACTTTCCTGTTCATTTTCAATTTTCAAACTCATGGCCATGGTTGAAAAATCGTTGTCATTATGGCTTGACATAAATTGATCATGAGGTTCAAACGTTCTTTGTGTAAATCGACAATTTTATTTTATATTTAGTTCGTCTCGTCGAATAATTTCATGCAGTTGTTGTGTAATCTTGATCGGTATCGAATTGCTCTAGTCGGAGTATGTGCAACAAGAAGGTGATTCCTGACAATTTCGTGATGAGATTTATCGTGTTTTGGCAATGTTTAATTAAGCAACCAGCCCTGTTTAGGGTGTTCCCCCTGAATAAATTGAATTGAATTGAATTTAGCACCGACTATTTGAGAGTGGCAGAAATGACCCTTAACTAAGAATTTGGAGATGGCAAATTTTTAAGTAGCAAACATTGGCGATTGTAATTGTAGGATTGGAACATATAGCTGGACTAAATCTTTAATAAGTACATCCTTTCGGAAAGACTATTAGAGTAGACTTTTTACATCTACGTCAGAACTTTTAGACTCCGTCAATGTGCCGACTAGGCAAAAAAGCAACGTTATTAGAGTTATTAGGGAACTATCGTGACAAGGTAACTAATCTTAACCGATACTTTGGCATTCAGGTACTATACTCAGTTTCTTCATAGTATATAACTATATTCGAATAACCACTTTTCTACAATCATTACCAAACAGAAAATCCTTAATTATTTGGTATGAAACGTTGAATCTGGAGTTATCACTTGGTCAGTTACCTTGTGTGAGATGACTACGCCTGTCATCTCTCATCTCGCTGAGTCTGTCAGGGAAACAAAACATCAAAGTATCAAAGTTGAAGAGACAAAGTCCATAGTATCATCAAATTGAACATGATTGGAAAAACTCGTCGAGTCATTACGACCGCATTTTCCGGTTCACATGAAAGACAGGCAGATCAAAAAGACATTTTTCTCTAGTTAGAGGCTCACGTCATGATTCAAAAGTCGTCAAACGGATTGACATTAATACGGAGTTATTGTTATACGCAGTGCAGTTGGCTGAGTCTGAGAAATATTTATATTGACACTTTGTTTCAACTCACTGCGTCCAAAATTTTCCCATGCGGAAAAGCGCTCACGATGCCTATGATCTCCACACGTACGTAGTTTCATTCCATCCTAATTTATTTGTCGTCTCGCAGGCATCAAATTGGCAAGGAATTTCACATTAAAACTGGAAATCTCGTTTGAGGAAGTTAAAGAAGTGTCGCGCAGTCACGGGTTATCATACTAAAGTGCGCAGATCCCTCAGTAATTTCTGTAGTTCCGTTTGCTCAAATCGGCAAAGTTGAGATTGATCTGCTTTCCATCTGCTCTAGGGAAGGTACCTCTAAAAGTAAATTCGAAGAATGCTATTCAGAGAAACCACACATGACTGCCCGAGAGATCGAACCCTCGCCGTAGAGTAATAGTCAAGGTTGTTATTGAAGGAGACTGCACAAAGGGCATGGCAAAAGACCTCCAATTCTGACCGGAGCTCCGGTCAGAATTGTCTGCATTTTTGATATGTTATAGCCCTTGAGCTGCTGAACAACTTTTGTGAAGGTCCCACCCCCCAAAACCACACCGTTTAGGCGCTAGAAACGGGGGGCATGTGCTTCGTCGAATTTGCCAGGGCGTTGCACGTGCCCCCCGCGTATTTATAGCGGCCGAATGGTGCGACTTATGGCGCGGAACCTTCTCGAAAGTTATACAGGCAGCTCAAGGGCTATAACATATCCAAAATGCAGCCAGACCGAGTGTCTTTTTGCCGTGCACTTTGTGCAGTCTCCTTTGCTATCTGATCATAATTTAATTTTCATCTTCATATCTTTTACTGTTCCCAGGTGTGGTTTAAAAATCGTCGAGCAAAATGGCGCAAGCAAAAACGTGAAGAACAAGAGAGACTTCGTCGGCTTCAGGAAGATTCCACAATCATCGAAATTAAATCATTGACACATAATTCGACCTCATCTTCCTCACGATTTGAGAGTACATCATCCCACCATCATCATCTCCTCCATCACCATCATCTTACACATTGTAGTCAAAGTTCATCACTTCTTACAGATAAATCCCCTGTTGTTGAATCTTGTCTTAGTCAAAGTAGTCTTAGCCCACCTGGAGCGTCACCTTTTAAGACTAGAAATCACAGTTCGGACTTCTCGGATGATCTCAGTGACTCTAATTAGTGGTAAAATGAAATGTTTTATTAAAATGTAATCATTTTTGTTTAATTTAGTCAGGCTACTATTTCGCTTTCGTTGATTTCGTGTATTTCACTGTTTGTATGTAATACTCCATTACTCTTTTCTCTTGTTTGAAATTAGTTGTAAGATCATAAGTTGTTGTTGAGAAATATGACCTTTTGGGTTGAGCCGAGAATAAAGTGTAGTAAACAGAAAGTATTTCATCTTACCTTCATATTTATTGAGAATATTGGTATCCTGTCTTTCGAACTGCTGATTAATCCGGAGTTCTTTCGCTGAAGCGGTTCAACGAAATGTAAGAATTATGTTTTTGTATGCGCAAGGTCGGTATAATTAGAAAGAAATGACTAGAAATGTATGCCTTTAAGCTAAGCGTATTAGCTTGTTGAGGTTTCACACCATATGTGCACATCCCACAAGTTTATAAAATGAAAGGTGTTAATTCCCATCTGACAGACTTCAACAGATTAAATTTTATTAACATGTGATCGTGAGTAGTTTGAGTTAAACAACTATTAGAATAGAGTAGTTCAGCATTAAGTACTGTATGGGTCTCGTCTGTTGTGGCTCAACAAGAGTGGTTTGGCTGAAATTGGAGATGGAAGACCTGGATAGTGACAGAGACTTCCAATTGATCGTGATTTTACACATTAAGCAGTCCCAGCGAATGATTGAAGGACCCTTTCGAGAGAAATTGAGGTGTCGAAAGGGTGCGAACACGAATAGTGAAGAAAACCCATCAGCTTCAGCAAACTTTGTGCTGTATGCATTACCACTGGACCAAGGGTTACTTAAAATATACACTGTAAATGACCGAATAAGCGTCCAGGAGCTTGTTCATAAATATAAATGACGTTATAAAGAATGGTTTATTAAAACCTTTAGACGTTTTCAAATTATTTATGTAGTTTCAGATTAACTGAAATCGATACGTGAACACAAGCTAAACCTTTAAACTACTACTAGTGTTAGCGATTTATCAAAAACTCTAGACGTTTTTAAATTATTTATGTAGTTTCAGTTTCAGATTAACTGAAATCGATACGTGATGAACATAAGCTACTTTAACTAGCAATTAAGTCCGCATACGGCGTTCAAACAATCACTGCGTCTCCTTTCCGCTGCCCAATCCACGTGCCACTACAGAACCAAAATCTTTCTAAACCCCAAATTCAACGACTACATGATTTTAATTAACCCGTGGACGAAAGGGCTAATAAAATGCTAATGTCCGTCTGGTGCCTGGCTTCTCACCACAGCTCCTTATAATCTCAAATACATTAAGGCAATCTAACCTCAAAAATGCCTTAATCTACATACGTCTTATATTGTGCGCTTAGCGACTCAGATTGTTTTCTTTGGGCGAGATTTCACATTTTTCTACAGCTAGTATACCCGCCCACAGAACGGACTTTATTGTTAATTATCCTTAACAGAAATTAGTACTCCTCAAAACGAATACACTCAAATTTTAAGCGGCCCACTTGTCGCAAAAGTGAAGAAGTGTTGGCTATAGAGTAGTTTGGAAACTCCCGTTGTCCCGTTTCACTGTTCCAAGCGACATGAAATGAGCAGAGATCTCAGAATTGATCTGACGAACGGGAAGTTCTGAGCTACGATGGGAAATGACAAAAACGAATATAATAGAATAAATAGAGGGGAGTCGAAGTGGGCCAAAACTGTGAGTAAATCACACACTGATGAATACCCTCCATTATAATCTCAATTTAAGAATGTCATAAGGTCCGGGTTCGGGTTAATTAATATATCCGTACATTCAAGAGATATTATAGAAATGTCCATTCTTTGCGCAAATACAAATGCAGCAGAAAATTCATTTCTCCTTTTCATTCAAAATTCTCCGGATAATGCAAATTGCATAAAACCAAAACTGAAGTCAGTCAAGTCTTGTCAATTAAACACAACATAGATGGATAAGGCGTACGCCAGATTCAGATTTGGCTTGTAAATCCCAATTGAGCTGCTTCAGCCACAAAGTCATAAAGAAATTGGCACTAATTGTGTCCCGCTCCAAAAAATAAATTCTATCTTAAGGTTATTATGGTCACAGAAATTTTCACGGAATAGTTAATTAAAAACGAGAACTGACATTTGACTGTAAGATAAGATCAAACATAGTCGCGTTTATCTCGTACAGATGGGTTGGCGTTGGCTTTTCACTTCGCCTATTATGCTGGGTACCCATAGAAGTAGGAAAAAACTTCATCGGAGAAAAACCTCTTTATTGCCAACACGTGAGTCATGTCTTGTCTATTCGATGGCCTTCTAAAGAATTAAAAATTATTGGATGTACAAATGAGCACACTATTTCAGCTGTTTAAGTCACACGTTGTCCATTCAATCCAGGTGATTTGGGTTTTAGTGTTTGCCGAAAGCCAAAACCCCTTCACCCCAATTACTTTGAAATCTGAAGTGTTAACTGGTTTCGGTTTTGGATTCAGGTTACCTTACTAATGTTTGCGCTCGTGACAAACTCTTGAGCTTCTAAAAGTCAATCCAAGTACAAACTTTTAATGTTTACTCTCTCAGTCCTGCATGGATTTTGAGGACAAAGGAAAATGACGAGAACGAACGAAAGAGTTGTTAATGACTAAATTGAAAACTTGCAGGATTTCAATAACAAAAATGGAAAGAATAGATCCGAACCCCCAGCTCTTAGAAAAAAGAGTACAAGGACAACGAAAGAATTGCTTGAATATCGAATTGAATGAAATTTGCTTGCTCAATTCTTTCAGAAGCAGCTCAAACCATGTAACAGCAAATAGCTCCTTATAATTAATTTTAAAATGCGACTGAATTATTATGTTTGAAAGTAGGGAAAAGTGTGAACACGTTTTTCTTCATTTGTTGAAGACTTCCAAGTGTCTAGTACTCGCTGCTGCTTTGAAGTATTTTATTCTCCCCAGATTCAGAACGACAGACGGTCTTTGCTGTCGCCAGGCCTATGTGCTATACCAATTTCCCCCTTGCTTGTATATTTCATTTCTAAGGCTTTCGGTTTTTTTCTCTACAAGTCTTCCGGGTCACCGACTGACTAACGATGCGATGACTGTCGATTTTATCATAAAACATGTAATTTTAACATTTTTCTTTCCCTCATTGGATTGGGCTGTCGAAATCCGGGCCCAAAATAAGCAGAAACCAATAGTGAAAAAATTTAGAAAGAGAATAAATCACTTTAAAGAAGTACAGTAGCACACAGAGGGCGTACCGCTAGTACGCCCCTAGTACGCCCGTCAGTACAAAGTACTGTCTGATAGAAGGAGTAGATGCCTATTAGCAATTATTGTATTGTCCATTCAGTTAAAAATATTGCATGCTTGCTCCTTTATTATGCAGGTCGCAACGTAGTGGGACCAGCATTACGTAATTGCCTAGGTTCTCTGTCTGTCGGTCTGTCTGTCTGTCTGTCTGGGGGCACGATAACTCTCGTAATTCTTCTCTGATCCACTTC
>JAQGCA010002474.1:0-13842 GCA_034698945.1 Protaphorura quadriocellata | reverse complement strand
GTGGTCCTTCCGAAGTAGACATTTCGAACAGTATTCTGGGCAGTCGAAGGCCGGTTTTGTTAGACGGAAAACTGACAAGAACTAACGGGACAGACTTTGTGACGCTTTGGAATGGTCAACACCTAATATTTTGAAGTTCATTTTCTTGTGTTTTTGAGAATGAAGTCGTACTGTGTAAACCTGACATTGGGATTTTGGACTTGAGTTTTATTCGGATTGACTTTCGATCCACACACACACACACACACGCAATCTAATCCGGGAGTCATCTGATTGCCATAAATCCGGTCGGAGTTTAGTGAACGGATTGTCACCGATATTTCGGGAAGTCGGATTCTCACCCGGAATTCTTAAAAACTTTGTGAGGTTCACCATACCTGTTTGCTCGCGCACAACCATAGCCATTTGATGTGACGCCATACAGGGACCATCTTCCATCACTTTCCTGTTTCATTGATTGTTATACAAATTATTTCCAGTTGTGCCATTTCGTAGATTAAATGAAAAAGCAGCTAACCGGACACATGAGCGGTCCCCCCGAATCGCCGAGACAAGCATCTCTGCCGCCGCGGTCAAAACCAGCACAAAACATTTCATTAGTTAATTTGTACAGTGGCAAGAACAACGTCCGTTTACGACACTCGGTTGTAGAGATTAAAGGCAGTTGGACCTCTTGAAGTGTATCAGCTAAAATGAGTGACGGTTTGTTAGTATTTTGGAACTTACGACAATAATTAAGAAATTTTAGTTATTTACGGAAAACACGCCCAACTTCGAATAGTTGGCCCCAGCCAACAACCGTACACATTCTTCCGTCTCTGACCTGTGTGTCTCGACCTGGTAAACATACTGGACGTACAAAGTCCGTAAAATTCACTTCCTTCTCCAGCCGTAAAAGGGACACATCATTAACAAATCCAGTGTCTTTGTACTGTGGATGAAGGAAAATGTGTGTAATTCGAATGACTTGTTCATAAGGAGAGAGTATTGTCGCTCCTCGACGAAGTGTCCCTAATCTTGCAACCCAATGGTCATCTTGAGAACTAGAATATTGAAATGTGGATATTAAGTATTTACATAAGTAGTAAGATGTAGTAAGCTTCCTTTAATTTAGTCTGTTTATTACTTAACGATTGTTCTTTCACGGGTCTATACTTATTCCCCATTTTGTTTTTTTGTTTCATTGTTGGCTGGCTCACCTTTCTGAAATTCTGTAGGTATATGATGGTTCTGAATGATGCCTTTACGGTACTCCACTGTGAAACCTTAAAGTCGTCACTCTAAAAAAAATCTAGTTTTTGAAGTCTCTCGAGAAGCAATGTAGTAAATATTTTCTGCAATGCGTGCCACCTCTCAAAATTGAACGTGAAATGATAATGAATTAAAACAGAATTTTATTCTTCGACTTTTATGGGAAGTACGAACTTCTTTGACCTTTGACGACAGCCGAAAGGAAAAGTACTTTATTTCTGCAAACAAATTTTGATCAAAACCAACTATCGGGATGCCAATGGATTAAGAAGTTGTCGGGTCAAGATCGTGGTAGGCAGGCCTATCTCTTGTTGGAAAGTTAGTTTGTAAATGTAAAATCACATAGTATGTGTGTCGCACTCTGCGAGGTGAGAGATGTAAACTTAGGACAGGAAATAATAATTCAGCACAGCATTAAGAATATTAACGTAACGTACAAAGCTTATGATATGGTTTCGTATAATCCACATCCCGAGCCACGCTGGCGTAGCAGGCAAGGGGCCTTACCGCCTTGTATCTTTTCAGTTGTTAATTACTATGCCCTCACTGAATATTACCGTTCTTGTGGTACGTGAAATCAGTCCCCTATTTTAATTCATGTCGGCAACATATTCGATATTTACCCTTGGTCATGGTCGAAATCCTCAGATTAAATATTCAATACTGGGTAAATGGACATTCCTACTCGGGAATGTCGGGACTCGGAAGAACTTCGAAAATTTGTTATTTTTCGAGTGAGCCTCGACCCTCAAGACATCATTGACAATCATATAAAAAACAACATTTCAAAAAGGTGAAATCAAGCAGGAGAGTCAGGCCAAAAAGATACAAGTAAATCTACATACCGTTGTTTAAATAGCCCTTGAAAACATTACAAAAATTACGCACAACAATACAAATCGGTAAATCGATGTGTATGGTCTGATTTCTGGACGACGTAAAACTTTAAGGTTAATACGGAATTCAAAAATGCTCACAAACTTACTGGTAAAAGCAATGCCCGGCAGAAAGTAGCCATCTTGAAGAAATGAGCGTCGCCCCACATTGGTATTCGCCATCACGATACAAGGCTGCCTGCCACGGCCATTCACCCGCCAGAGCGTTGGAACCGCCTACGATTCTAAACATTTTGGAGTTTAAAATTAATTATTAAAATTAGTATCGAGATTTCTAACTAATTGAAAGATTGGTGCAATATTGAAATATGCATGATTCGGAAAAGATGTGCAGTGCGTATTTAACCTTCTGTACCTTGCAGCCTGAGTAAACGCTCTTGGAGCTGTTCCACACTGGAGATCCTGACATGTTACCTATGTGAAAAAATGTCTATTTTTCTTAAAGAACTTTGATGTTTCATTTTGTGAAGCAGGATATTAATAAAAATCCCTCACTTTAACCACAACTTTTGTTTTGCATTCGGAGAGTTTGAATCCGATCGAAGATCTCGGAGCTGATTCGGATGATTGGTAACTAGCCTCCGCACTGTCGTTTAGATTAATTCCATCATATAATTCGTAGTATGGCTCATTCACACTAAAATCTTCATCTTCAACACGCTGAACCGTCTCAAAATCCCTGCAACCGTGAGGTCAAATTTATTATGTTGAGGTTAATGTATTTGATGCAACGCATTTTTCTACTACCCGTCCTACTTACGAAAACGTTTTAGCTTTACAAACTGCTCGTGCCAAATCTTTGACTTCCCAGTGGGACAAAACCGTGCTGAAAGTTTCCACACATAGTTTACCCCAAACTCCCTTCTTTCGGACCATCAGATGACCGCTTCTGTGATACGTCGGAGAGAGGTCTAAGAGTAAACAAATGAGTGTAATGTAAATTAATATCACGTCTTCTTTATGTGAAGGTCAGCCAGTGCTTACCTTCTAATTCATCGACTTCTCCGGAGTGACCGATTTTTACACAATCACCTTCGTCGTCACCTCTTGGACAGTCTCGAGATCCTAATATATTTACAGTGTTACTTTACTGGGTACTACTTTAATTATTAATTTAGTCACATTATATTTTATAATAAATTTACCATCACAGATTTTATCTCGCGGAATGCATGCCCGACTTCCAGCACAAATATATTGCCCAGGAGAACACCATTCTAAATAAAATTTGCATAATTGCATGATCGTAGTCATGGCTCGTGGAGTGTACACAATTAGATGTGAAACTATTATTAATCGTTACGGACATTTATGACACTTCACAAACTTCTTATTGGAACATATGATCTCCTGCGAGACCACATACGATTTTTAAACCGACTTACACCACTCTATAAAAGAAATGTAGAAACTATTTTCCATTTATTACGTTAGATTCGTCTGAAATTTTCAGATGCGTAAGCAATTGAAAATTATCAAAACAACAATATTTCCAGAGAGTGTTAGTGAAAGTTTCCACGTATGCACTGATTATTTACTCACCACATTGATATTCGTCCGAGAAGTCCTTACAGTCGGGGATACCTGGAATACCAGAAAATAGATTATACTCCTGTGAAAATGAAGTATACTCTTGGGTTGAATTCGTTGCGTGTGTGTCAATAGACAGGAGATTTCGTTTAGATTTGGACAAGAGTTTGTTGGACTCGTCTTGTCTTGATTGATTAATATGCGTACCAATATTTTGAATTCCATAAAGAAAATGCAATTGTTACATACAAAATTATTTGGTACATAACTTTGTAATTATGAATACATGAAGAAATTGACATAAGAATCAAATAAATTTGGAAAAAGTTTCTGGAACGAAAGCACGGGAAAAACCTGTAAAATGAATTTAGGATAACTGGACGCGTGGTGAGACTTTTCACTCTGCGCCAGGCCTTGGCCGAGGTCAACCAATCAAACAAATGTAGTCAATTTGGTCTAAATAATTGTAATACAAATGTATTCGCCCTGGAGGAGCGAGCGGTTCATCTCCAAGACACTTCAAATCTCAAGGGTGTAACGAAATATTTTTGAACCTTATAGTGATATACAGTTAAAAATGTAAAAAAAACTGTTAAAGAAACTGTATCGCAATTGTAAGACCAATTCAAAAGTTAGATTGACGGCCGGTGACCTAGACCATGGCACTGCCGTCCATGACATTCATGGTGTTATTATATTGACGAACAATTTGTAGAGTTTTACTTACCATCACAAATTTTTCGGTGTAGTAATTGAGATTTTAAGAAATCTACGCAAAGACATTCTTTCTCATCTGAATTATCTGGACAGTCGCGAATCCCATTGCAGCGAGCAAAGCTAGAAATGCAAGTACCTGTCGAGATACATCGAAAACTCGAATTTGTTGAACAATCTTCGTTTTCATTCTCATTCAGCGTTATCGACGTTGATGTGTTAATTTCTGCATCTGTCAGCCCTTCAGATGTTGTAGTTGGAAGAAATGTTACAGCAGTCGCAGGGGCTGGAAGGTTTGTGGTGGTTGTGGTTGTCGTCGTGAGAGTTGTGAATTGAATGTCAACAGAGCCAGGACTTGATCCAGGAACTTCTGGTCTCGTAGTAATGATATTAGCGGAAGGGGGTAAACCACCTTTTAGAGATTGATTTAGACCTGTCGAATTTCCGATACCTTTATTGGTGTAATTATGGAATATCTCCTTTAGTAATTCTTCAACACTTTGACCTGTAATATGTGCATAAAATAACTTTAGTTGTTGAATGTGTGTCGGTCAGTTCCACTCTTCGATAATGTTCCGCATTGTTATCAGAAATGATATTGATTAGAAAGAGTGAATAAAACGAACAAACCTTTGCGCAGAACAAATTTGTAGACTGGTGAATTCGAATTTTGGACGCTCACTGAGGACAATTTATTCGGATTCCATTTCCCTGTTGCATTTGACTTACTGGGACGGAAATTGGAGGGTGAATGGCCAGAAGGGTCAGTTGAAATTAATGTAACCGGGATCTGTTCGGTAAAATCTCTGAAGCGACTATCGATTTTTGCGTCCCGGTGAATTGATTTTTGCTCACGATTTTGGGTGTCCTTGAGATAAGCGGCGATTGGCGCTGAGTAATTTGAGTGAGCAACAACTAAATGTATGTTTTGTGACGTAATGTTTGCCAATGGATTTCCGGCACTTCGATTGGTCTCCGTGTCAAACTTCATCATCATTGACAAAACTTTGTTAAAACTTGAAGTGGTTGACAAGTCTGACGACAAGTGTGGGATTTCGTTGCCGTCATCTGTATCTGTCCGTAGTTTTCTGTGAGGATCACCATGTATAATAAAATTTGGCTCGGACAATAATAAAATCTTGGATTCACCGCTTTCGTCAGACTCGCTGGGCTTTGGGCGCAATGGTTGATTAATTCCGACATATGATCGAATTGGTGGGAACAAAGGATGTTCACCATTCGAACCCTCGTTGTTGCTCCGTGTCGGTAACGGTTTTACTAGGTTTAAGCTTCCTAAAGTACTCATAATAAAATCTGTCGTTGTTTGAATTTGAAGGTCAGGCTCAATTGGGCCTTTGATTACAGACTCTTCTGAACTTCCGGAAGACGATGCGTTTTTAACTACCTCAGTCTTGTAATTTGTGTTAGACTCCGCAGCTTTACCCGGTTCATCCCCTTGAGCATAATCTAAAGCGACCGAGTCAAGCCGGTAGATATTAGTTTGGGGTGACGTCTGTTCATTTTGTTCATCATTATCCGTGTCCGAGTACTCCTCATCCTTGACTTCTGAGTGAACCAATTCACCGATTTTATCAACGGTTTCTTTTGTTTCAAAATTATTATCCACCTTCTCATCCAAGGGTACTCTCTCCGATACTTCTGATGTTACGTGTTCAGTAGGCGATTCTTCCACCTCTGTTGCGATTCCTGCCAAAAATTGGCCAATCTCTCCATTTTTGAATTTCTCAGCGTCAAAGTCACCGTGAAGATCACTCTCACTCACTACTACCCTATTCACATTTTCAGTGCCTTCGGGCTTGGGCTTTGGATTTGGAATATGGGGGATAAGAACTGTGTAAGCAGGAATTGGTCTAGGTCGTTGCACAAAATAGTCGAATGGTTCCTCTTGCTCCTCGCCGTCACCGTCTTGGGCTGCTGAATTTGCTGATGTTGGCGTCGGTGACAATGAAGATGGGTTCTTAATCCCATCTTCAACATTCGTTGACGTTGAGACAATGATGGTCATGTTCGTGTTAGTTCCTTTGTTCCCTACTTCATCGTCACTTGAATTAATAACGGCCGTGTGACTGTGGCTCTGGTGGTCCGACTCCAAAGCGTGACGATGAGGTCCATTGTTATTTTCTTCACCTTTGTGACTCTCTGATGATGACTCGATATTATTCTCAGCATTATTACTACCTTGGCCGTGACGAGTAGTTAATGTTTCATCAATGTTAACGTTGACATTTGATTTTGTATCCCCGTTACGGTAGTACATTTCTTTGGACTGTGCGTGGGCTGGGATTGCCGACCCGGGAGTTAACACGCTGTCTGATTCTAGGCCCTCAACTCTAGATTTTTTGTCCAAATTAGGTCGGACGACGAGTGGTGTCCATGGGTTTTGGTCATAAAATTCAGGAGCAATTCTATCAAATTCCAAGGGGACACGATGATTGGCCAATGAGTCATTTGGTGTCAGTGTCGGAGTTGGTCCCAGGCTAATTGTCGGCCTTCTAGCCTTAAAAAACGGTTTCACGGGCACAAATTGATCCTGGCTATTACCAGCACCAGCGCTGCTATGTTGCATATTGACTTGAGATAAGACATGAGTTTGCGTCTTCTGATTTGAATTGTTTGAGCTAAATTGATAATGCGTTGGCGGTACCGGCGTCGTGTTCACCCGTTGAGTCTCATTCTTTTGGTTACTGCTAAAATTCTTAGATGATACTAAATTTTGTTGTTTATTACTATTACTATTACTGGTCGTCAGTTTCTGTACACCATAATTTCCGGTAAGGCCTTGTCCGTTCTGGTCTAATAAACCCAAATCATCATCTTGTTGATTGTTAAGTCTCAAAAGTTTATGGTCTTCCTTCCTAGTCACCTTTGACTCTGAAGTGGCATTGGGTGTAATACTTTTGTTACTCGCTTTGGGAGTACTCTTATTCTGGTCGTGAAAATCGTGAAAATTGATCATTTCACTCGTCGTGACGACTGGATTTTTACGTATTGATAAGTCTGACTCAATATGTGCTAAAAAATGACTTGGTTGTTCCTCATTATTGTCTACAAAATCATGGTGTCCATAATGAGAATTCGTTGGAGGGTAGCGGTGATGGGTTGAGAGTGGAGGACTCTCAGGGGAATAACGGGTTGGGTACTGTTGTTGACTTTGTGACAACTGAGATTGCTTTGAACTGACGGCAGCGGACGTACTCGTACTTGTTTTGATAACAACGGGTACAATGTCCGTATCAAGATTATAATTGTTTGATTTTAAATTCAACTCTTCGAAATTAGAATAGGCATTGACTTTGACCTGACTCGTAACAGCTGACGTTGAATTGCGTTGGGAGAAATGGACTTTGGTCACGGGTGTGGGTGGAGGTAGTGTTTTCTCATGTTTTTGTGTCAAATCAGAATCAACTTCGATATCCTCAAAACTAGGAACGGCTGGATTCTCAGGTCTAGATTCAAGGAGAGAATTTCCCAAGTCTCCAATGGGGTCACGGTGACTCGATCTCCCGATCCCGTAAAATATATTCCTTTCATTGTCTTCATCAGATAAGATTTTTGAATTGGAATTGAGCAGCATAAAGGACTCTTCAGTTTGGCTTGCATTGTTGTTTCCTTTTGAAAGTACTGGAAATTAAAGAAATTAAAGCGTTAAGAATAAACTATTTGCGAGGAATACCGCTTGCGTCACGTTTTGCTTATTAACTAGATATGACTCATACAATTTACGCCTTACTTAAGCCTTCTGTTATTTATACTCTCTCCTACATAACATACTCGACATAATTTCGTGTTGTATCATATTGTACTCGTTGGCCTAAAGCTTGGTGCGAATGTTACCAACAGCGTAAGCTAATATTCTACACCGTAATAAAAGAGAATAGCTAACTAACTAATCGAGTAGAGCACTTACTCATTCAAAAGTGTTTACATTAATCTGCGACCGTCTTCAAAAATTATTCGTCGAAGTCCTTATATATCGTATTCTGTTGTATTGATTTATTGACGTATTTGTTGCTTTATTATATCACCGATTATGCAAAAAATGCATCATATTATAATCATCACCAATTGAGATTGTACCGGTTTAAAATTCTTATCCTATCCTAACGCTCTCAGTGCTATCGTAAGTCCTTCGTAAATCATACCAGTAACGATTATAGTAACTCTGTAGTGTGTTTTGTAATTTATTCTTTTATCTTATTGTTAGTCACCATTAATTCTTATTTTGTACTTATGTAATTGCGGTCAGGCCAAATTCTCCCCCTTTTAATCATGGATTGGTATTCATATCTGATGCTTGTCAGGACACCTTAAACTTAGTTAATATTTACCCCTTGTATTAACTTTTTTCACAGCATGTGATGACTCGTTGTACAAGCTTAACACGATGAGGATGCAATGCAATTCATGCTCAATGAAGTTGAAGCATTTAATCTCTAAAGAATACGAATGAATGAATCAGCTCATGTCATGACTGAAAAATGCTTAATTCAATTATGAATATAAATAACATTGTGACCAATTGTAATTCCATTACTGTCGGTTCAGTCTACAGACTATAATACTGTATTAAGAGCATGTGCTATTGCAATCTATAATGAGTTTATTCAAATACAAGTTTGATAGTATTTGAATCTGCATTACATGTTTCGAGTACGAGAACAAGCGATGATGCAGTTATGGAGATGTACTTTCATAAAATATATTTACATTAGTGATATAAAGATCATATACATGATGATCGAGCCCCCTTTCTACCATTTATCAGTTTCAATTTCAAATGTGACATCGATAAGTCTTCAATAAAATATTTACAATTAAACTCGATACATTGCTATTCTCCCTTTTTAGGACTCAAAACTCAATACATCGAGCAAGCAATTTTCATGTCGAAGAGTCATTCTCGTCAAGTTACCTTTCATTTCCAAATAATTCCGAAACATTCCATGACCCATAAAATTTTGATAATTGTTGATTTGAAATTCATTCGCACCTCGAATGAAATATTTTTTAACACTTCAACAGATAGGTTTGAGAGAGATAACAATAACGTAACCATTATGGTTTCGCTGTCAAATTGTGTCCATCTCAATCTCACACTCATTGGATGACTTAATCAATTCTTAATTAGTTTGCGATCCAATTTTTAACTACCCCTAGGTTTGCGCGTCTGAACTTCGGGCCCATTGGGGGTTGACATCCGAAGTAGATTAAATGTTTAAGGCCGTTGAAACCATGGACGTTTCTAAATGTTGAATAATTCTGTACGGATGACATGGTTTTGTTTTTGAACGAAAAACTTTATTCGTTTTCTATTATCTATCCGAAGTAGAATCAATTCTAAGTCATGCCGAACACGATTCGGTCATGCCCACAAAATGTTTTTCGAAGCATTTCCTGAGAATTTATTCTGACCAAAATATTACTTACAAAGAGAAACAGCCCAACATTTAAATATTGTTTGTTCATAGTGACAAGAACCCTTACACATTTTCCATTAAGTGTACCAAGAGAATGTGCAATTACTGAACAACTAGTTCATTACCTTACAATTTCGGAACAGAGTAAACGAGACCTAATTGGATAATCACGAAGCCCTTCACCTATATGTAAAATGTCCCAGTGCACTAGACAATAATTATTGTACAACCTCAGTGTCAGCGGTGTATTGTGTACCTGTCCTCAGGTTCATTCATAAACATAAATAACAACATATACACTAAAGCCAAGTATATATGTTTAGACTAAGTAAGTAAGTGTTTAGACTTATTTAGACTTAGTAAGTGTTTAGACTTGGAACGGATATTACATAGACTTTTACAGATTACTCGATTATGAATTATAAATGGTCAAAGTGGTTAATGGCTATGGTCTTCGTTATTATGGTTTCGGTTTTTGTCCTATGACGTGTATGTACATAGTAAGAAGACTTTAACATGACTACAAGTTGCGTTGAGCGAATAACTTATTACCGAGGACGGCAAATGACAAGGTAATGTAGATGTGCGCAACCCTTCGAAACAAATTCTTGGAATTTTATATTTATTATTATTATATTTTTGTATGTGGCTTCCGTTAAGCTTTTTTCGTAACGGATATTTTTAATTTCAACGATTTCCATACTGGTCAATGTTGGCACGAAGGGTTTAACGGAATTAGTGGACGTCATATTGATAATAGCGAAGACCTCTTAATTTCCGAGCTTTCAAGAAATAGCTTCTCTCATCTTCAGGGGAAAATTACAAAATGAATAATTGGGCGACCGGGTGTAGAGAGGAAAATTGTCCGGAAAAGATTTGGAGGCAGACTGTATATTCAAAATAAAAGCGATGACGGTCCATGATAAAATTCGATACCTCGGGGTGACATTTAGACATGAAATCGTGGTGGACGAAGAGAAAATTATCAAATCATTATCCGACGACCTAAACAAATTAGTGGCTTGTCCAGTGCTTCGAGCGGGTCGGAAATTAACCATCATGAATCAATACTTGTAGCCCAGTCTAATATATCCCTTTCAGACCGCACCACTGCAAAAATTATCTAGCTCATTTGACGACATCGACAAAATAATCAGGAGCGCCGTGAAGGAAGCAATGGGTCTCCCAGGTGACACCCTATCCTCCATTTTATACAGCAGCAAGAAGGTCAAAGGCCTCGGGATCCTTCAGGCATCATGGGAACGATTCATCCAGACGTACAGTGTTTGTATACGCATAATCAGAGCGCAAGATCCATACATTCCATACGTCCGTTACTTGGAGGAAGAAATAAAAGAATGTTTACTAAAGCTGGGAGTCCCGTCTGACGTCGTTGAGGAGTCAACTAGTGGCCGACCATCTGTAGTTTTGCGTGAATACGTGCGCAACGTGGAATTCGACAAATGGCGCGCTTGCCCATCGAAGGGAACAGGTGTCTTCCAATTCGATGAGTGTCGTCCGGCTAACAAATGGATCTCAGAAAGACAAGGTTTATCCCCATCCGAATGGCTAAATTGTACTAAAATTATTTGTGTTGTGGCTCCTGTCAGAGGAATCCCGGGTAGAAACAAGGATGGAACCCGCTGCAGATACTTTAGCGAGACCGAAACCCTCTCTCATATCCTTGGTATCCGCTCTCACGAAAATCTACGGAATGCCCGTCACCATGGGATTCGTATACTTTTAGACAATGACCTTAAGAACAAAGGTTAGACCGTTTTCGAGGAAGTTCGTTGTATAGCTGAAGGGAGATCTATCCGTCGGATTGATATCATCACATTTGATAAAAGAACAAAATTCGGATACGTGATTGATCTAACTGTGAAAATGAAAACCGGAAAAACTCAACCAGAAGTGAACAAGGAGAAGCACCGCACATACAACCCGTGCATATCAGATTTGTTGGAAAATTATCAACTAAACTCAACTAAAAAGAAGTAATAGGGTTATTAGTTGGAGCACGCGGTACAATAACAACATTCTTTGAAGAATTTCGCAAGTTTTCGTTTCCAACATCATTGAGAGATGAGGTGGTTCCAACAGCATTGAAGGGTTCTTCCCAGCTATCACAACATCACCTATACTCTTCCACACAACAATAGTAGCATCCAAGTTTCTCTTTGTTAAATAACCCAAATACCATAAAGTATTTTTTTTAACCAAACGCCTCTTTTGTAAAAGTTTTGTCAGCTGTATTCTGTGTCTTTTGGCAACCTTCAATTGGAAGGCAGAGTTCTAAATAAAGGCGGATTCAGATAACTTTTGCGGCAACGTTTTTTTTAACGCGGCGCGTTTTGTTTAATTACCGCAAATTCCACACCGAAGCGTCATAAACGAAAAACGCGACAACCATTCACATAGGTTTTGCGTCAGCAATCATAAACTTGTGGCATAGGTGCCGTTGAACCGTAGGAACAATTCAAACGAAGGCGCCGCGTTCAAATAAACGTTGCCGCAAATGCTATCTGAATTCGCCTTAAAGGAAATTTCTCTCTCTCTCTATTGTTCCCTCCGTTCTAACTGACTCATCATGGCGCCCATGACCATGCAGTGGGCGAGTGGGCCATCCACAAATTACTTCATCCATACCTTTCCCCATCTACAGCCTTACGAAGCTGTACGCGTGGAGCTGTATGGATGAAGTGATTTGTGGATGGCCAACTACCAATTGACGGGTGCCATGATGAGTCAGTTAGGAAATAGAGGACTGTATGTGTAAGTCACAATTTTACTATTTCTAGGTGTAAGTTGGCAATTTATTTTATTCTATTTATCCATTCAGTAACTCCTAGACACTCATCAGACAGTGCAGTCGCACAATTATTTGCTCCGACTTTTTTCTACCTAAGTCATTACAGAAGCAGTTTACTATTCACAAAAAAAAATTTCACCTGGCTTCATGCTAAGTGTTTGTGAAATCAATTTTTTTAAAAAGTTGAGTGCTTTTTGAAAAAATTCCGAAAAACGTACTATAAGTGTTACGTATACGTACGTGAATGAGTGAACGGAAGGTGACGTAGACATTTTACTTAAATCTGACCTCAACCTTTGGCTCTGCGTCCGTACGCTGCTGGAACTACATAGGAAAGTTTATCACGATCCGTGGGAATGCACGTGTAACTGCCCTTTCTACTAAAGATAAGGAGAAAATTAACATGTTGTGACACCTCCGTTGCTTCTGACTCTGATGACCAGGCCGAATGTCACATATCCAGTACTATGAACTCATAGGAATTCTATGAGGGGTCAGACTGTGAAGGGTAGCCGGAATTTGTGAAATACCTCAACAAATGCAACAGCTGGACATGTGTTGGTGCTACCAGGATTGATGGTGGATGAAGAATATGGCTGTATTTATCGAAAGCGGTTTTTGTGTATTGGGATTGGGATGACGAGGAAAATGATGGGCCAATGCGTAGCGACAAGTTAAAAACATGTGAAGGAATTAATCTGATTTACAATGGTACGAGATATTGGATCTACTACGAAGGAGATATGCTCATAAGTGTCAGATCGTGAGGTTGGTTTATTGCAGTGTAGTTTATGTTTTCATTATTATCATCGTAATAATTGTTTACTGTCAATGTCTGACAAATCGTATATTGAGGGATTGAAAAATAGGACATCGTCATGTCCAATTTGTGTTCCTGCTTTTGTGCCTAGAGATAAAATGACGAAAATTCCAATGAATGAATTTGTAATTAAAATTTTCAAACTGATGACAAAATTATGTAACTTTATGAAGATTGGATGGTGAATATTTCTCAATGTGTTCAATCGCGTGAGCGCCTATATTTCAGATTCTCACGAAAAAATTAAAAGAACTTAAGGGAATTTGGGTGACCATAGATATGAAATTCTTTTTTGAAAATTTTAGAAAATACGCCTGCAATAAATTCCCAAAGTTTGCTTAAAAAAGACTTCTTTATAACGTACTTTTCGGAAATAACGAT
>JAQGCA010002473.1:0-13843 GCA_034698945.1 Protaphorura quadriocellata | reverse complement strand
AGACCGGTGAATCCACATCAACCAGGAAAGCCGTCTCGACTGGTTGGGTTCT
Source organism: Protaphorura quadriocellata (assembly GCA_034698945.1). Taxonomy (NCBI): domain Eukaryota; kingdom Metazoa; phylum Arthropoda; class Collembola; order Poduromorpha; family Onychiuridae; genus Protaphorura; species Protaphorura quadriocellata. The sequence continues at coordinate 13,791 of JAQGCA010002473.1, read as the reverse complement.
AGTCCCAGGCAAAGAGAAAAATGATAAGATGGGTGATTCCGGAGGAACCAGGACAGCCATCTCCATACGTGGTGTCTCAGAGCCAGGGCCAGGCAGACAAAAAATGTGTGAGACGGGTGGTTCCGGAGGAACCAGGATAGCCATCTCCTTGTGAGGTGTCCCAGAGCCAGGCAAACCGAGAATTGATGAGACGGGTGGTTCCGGAGGAACCAGGATAGCCATCTCCTTAAAGGTTGTCCCAGAGCCAGGGCCAGGCAGACAAAAAATGTGTGAGACGGGTGGTTCCGGAGGAACCAGTATAGCCATCTCCTCGTGAAAAATGGTGTGGTGCGACACCGCATGGTAGCTGTGGCAAGGTGGGTCCTCTCCTACCAGTCCAGTCAAAAGCCATCCGAATGGGGTATTTTGAGCCACCGGTTCGCCAGAAGATCCATGAATGAGTCCCCTCCGTTTAATAGTGGCTGCAGCTCCGCATCCCAACAAAATGTCAATTGACCCTGGTCGGTTGAATGAAGGATCCCCAAGTTCCAATCCCCTCAGGTGTGGCCATAATGAACTGCAATGTGACCTCGGCATCGGACTGGACACTCGCGGAAGAATGAGAGCAGCAATGTCCAGGTTGAATCCGGTGACCTTTGAATAGAGGCGGAGGTTGACGACTCCCTTGACCGTCTGTGGTGCGGCGGTTCCGACCCCAGAGATGAGCACGCAAGTCTCCTTCCACTCCAGTCCCAGCCTGGCTACGCATCCTTCGGAAATAAAGTTGGGCTCTGACCCAGGATCCACGAAGACACGACAATTCTGCTTTTCCACATGGCAATCGTCTGTGGTCACCATTAATGTCCCCAAGAGCAGCACATGGTTGGACCTCAAGTCTGGAATGCAGTGAGAGGCTGAGACGGATGGTTCCGGGGTGGCCACAGCGACTGACTGTGGTGGAACCGGGTGCACCGTCTCCGTGTGGGACGACTCCTGTGATTGAGACTCTGTGTGGTGAAGGAGGTAGTGGTGTGGCTCCTGGCATGACCTGCAAGTCCATCGGTCGGGGCGACATGAGCCTGATTTGTGACCCGTGCTGAGGCATCCGGAACAGATCCCCTTCTTGGTCACGAACTCCATCCTCTCGTCCACCGTACCGTTCCTGAAGACATGACATAGAAAGAGCGGATGGTGCTTGGCACATCTGGGACATGAAGGTGGTGAGTCAGCTGAGGAACGTTGGTCCTCCGTGCCAGTGTGATAAGCCGCAGTCTGCTTCTTTTCTCCCTTGGCTGGTGTGGACGAACAGTCAGCAAGTGCCCGAGCCCTGGACTCCAAAAAGCTCATGAATTTCACCATGGTCGGCAGATCAGTCTTCAATGACAATGACCATTGCTTTTTCGTCTCTCCGTCCAGCTTCTTCATCGCATAATAGATGAGGATGAGATCCCACTGATCCACAGGAACCTGTAAAACCTTAAGAGAACGCAGGCATTCATTGAGTGAGTCCACTAGGCTTCTCAGGGCATGACCAGACTCCGACTGCATCGTCTTCACATCATCGAATTTCTTCAAGTGGGCGAAAATGACTTCCCGCTTGACCCCGTACCGTTTCTTCAAAGAGGCCCAGGCTTCATCATAATTGGCGGAAGTGGCTTGGAAGGCAGAAATGATGAGAGCCGCATCATCCGTCAGACATGACTTAAGGTGAATGAGCTTCTCTGCACCCGATAATGTCCCATTGTTGTGCACGGCTGTCTCGAACAAGTCGTGGAAGGACTGCCATCCCGAAAAGCTACCGTTGAATTGGGGCAGTTTGACCCTCTCCAATTTGAAGGCTGATGTACCTCTGGAAGGATGGGCAGCTGCTTGGAGCTCGATGACCGTTTTTTGTGCTGTCCGGATTGCCCCAAGGACAATTAGATAGTCCGGTTCCCATGTAGCGTACTCCGCATCGGTGAGAGCCTCAAACGTCTCGGTGAAGAGGACGTCCAAATCCGACTTCACTTCGTCCAACTCCTTGCAAACCAATGCCAAACATTGCTGAGTCGGCGGTGCAGTGACCAGATGTGCGAGATCCGCCTGGATGACGATAAACTTCTTCTGGACCCTCCTCAATGCCTTCTCTTGTGTGTCAATGGTGATTGCCATCATAGAAGGAAGGATGTGATCCGTTCTGTATTCAAACACTAAATTCGCACGTTCACTTTGTCATAAAACACGTCAAGTTGACCAAAATTGGAAAAATGTTCGTTTTGTTGTATGCAAAACAAAGTAGAAATTGGAAAAATGTTCGTTTTGTACAAATAGCTGTACAGCTATTTGTATGGGTGTAAAAGGCTTCGTGTTTGTAGTGAACGTGGTGAAAACTGTAATAAATGGGTGAGTTGAGACAATACTACTTCCAATTTTCTGGCTCCTCATAAAGCCTTTTATTAAAAACAGAAAAGTATAGTACAGACTGGAACGACAAGTACCTATTACTGACCCAGTTGGTGACTGGTTGTAACTACTTGGATCGCTCCCATAATGCAACTGAAAAGTAAAGTGTAAAGGAAAAAGAATATAAACCTTGGAGCCCGACGATCAAGCGAAATGTAAAGCATTGAGCAGCCTCCAAGGTAAAGGAACGAATATACGAGTGGACGGAGTGTACACTCCGTCCCAAAGAGAGAATAGGGGAATACATGTAACAGCATGTAAAGGGGCGGTCGCTTAGACACACACCTAATAACCACATTCCTAACAGGAATGTAAGACACAGAATACAATGCACAGGATGTAATATTAAATTCCTAGACAAAATCCACGTCAAAAATCAATTAATATTGAGACACATGTCTCCACTGAACCAAATAATATTCAAATGGTTTACGATAATTAAATTTATGAAAACTGCTGGAAATCCTCCTGGATTCCCGAACACATTGTTTTATACTGTTAACATTTGTTGGGTTGCAAAACAATCATACAGGCATTCAGGATGTCTTGATTGCATTTCTTACGCAAATATTATTGAAGGAAATTTTTGAGACACGAATCTTGAATGAGAGTTGAAGCCTACTTTCTCTACACTGGTATACTAAGCTACTTTTGTTATTTTCGTTGTTGAGGCATTATGTATAATTGTTTGTGAATGAGCTTTGTCTGCACAAACCACATACGTAAATGGTACACATTTTCTGTAAAAATGTACTACGCTTTGATATTCTTTTGTTGGCAAAATGGTCTGAATGTTGAAAACAGTTGTTCCGAAATTCCTGACCTAGTAAAAAATATTAACTAACTAACTAACGCTCAATAGAATAAATGTTTTAACTAATCATGAAATACTAGGAACTGCCCGTGACATATGTGGCAATTGGTATGGAAGAGAAAGGAAAACATTCCATGAACTCCTTATCCTTTTCCTTTCCTTTGGAAAGGAAATGTTGTGCTGGAACCTCATTGGAGATAAACGAAGAGAAAATACCTTTTTCCGTTTCTTCTATTTCTTGTTTCTCCCCAGTTGACTAGGCACAACATAACACAACGCAGGATTGGTTGCACACTCCATTTCCTCCCTTAATAACTTTTCGTCGGGTTTGAACCGAAACCCGAAGAAATGGGTAATGGGCAAAAAAGATATAAGGAAAAACTGGAGGTCCACTGTAAGGACGTTAATGAACATCTTTTCTGGTGTTTGATGGAATGAAACATACGGTTTGGGACCACGATTGTCTGTACTCAAACTTAATTTTTTCTTCCTTTGTTTTTGTAATATAACCCTTCCTAAAGCTCCGTGTTTATCCATTAACGATTTATACCAAATGTTCAACTTCTGTGGTGGGTTTTCTCCTTGATTATGAGAACATTTGTAGGTTTAGACTCACGGTCGTATCCAACCATAACATTACATTGCCTGACAATCGGAGCTTCTACTATCTGTCGTCAGTTTGGGTTACGACTATAGTCGACTTGAACATCTTCTTTCTTGGAAATTCTCCTGGTTTCTTAGTATGTATGTATGTCTCCTATGTTTGTTTCTCATCAAATATGAGAACCTTTCCCCCCAAGTATTTTCCTGCCGTCTCAAATCTTCATTGCTCGTTAGATGAGGCGGAATGCCTGCTTACGTGACATTTTCTTACGGTTACGATATTTGGGTTGTTCGGTCTCTCTGGAAATGTCAGTGGTAATTAGACCTGGCGAGAACGTCTGTCTTCTACACACGTACCAGCTAGAAATGTAATCTGTCGTGTTACGGAGGAGAAAGGAGTCATGTCATAAGCTTCGCACATTTATTTGGCCAATTTTGTTGTACGACTGACTGTCATTTTCACTACAGGGATAAAGCTGAGCGCATAACCGGATCTCACCGCATGGCATGCCGTCATTAATCAATTGAGCTCGACTCATTAATTTAGTTACTTCCGTTTTCTTACATACGTTGCTCATTTTACTTTATATCTAGACGTGGTCTGAGATGAATGTTAAATGTACATTTCGAGCGATTAACTAAATCTCGAAGGAATTATTAATATAATAGAGGCTCAACTGAACTCGGTCACTTATAAGAGAATTATCTTCGGGAAAAGTGACATAATTCCAAATCTGAATTCCGTTGAGTGATAGGAAAGGCGAACGCATTAGACTTAACGTCTAAATAATTTTGTAATTTGATGAATCACCCGTGTAATGGATTAATTTGAACTTCCAGAGATTCAGTTCGCTGATGGGACTTCAACACCCCCCAACTCAGTTTGTAGTGATGCTTGCGGACCGGGTGAAGCCAAAAAGATCGTCGTAGGTATTCCATGTTGCTGGAGCTGCAGCAGATGCCGAAATGATCAAGTAACGCTATCTCACATTTTATTTGCCCACGGGAAAGCTTTACGAATAAGTAGCTAGCTGTAAGCTTGGATTCTGATCCGGAACTTTTATTCCAAATAAATCCTAAGGCTTATTAGTTGCACTATGAACAGCATATAGTACTTCCATGCAGTTTTAAGCCTCTTCAGAATCTTTACGGAAGAGAAAGTCAGGTCTGTAAAATTTAGTGTAGTTCGGTTCAACGTTTCACTGGTGCTTAACGTCGAAAATTCTTATTACCTCTTGTACTCATGGGTTTATTATATATTTCTTCATCAGATTCGACACGAAATAAACGAAAGCTCCTGCTTTACATGTGCGTGGGGCACATTCCCAGACCTGAATAATGTGAAATGTCTTCCAATTCCAGAAGTTTATCTGCAGCCGACGAGGTGAGATAATATCCATATCTTTCTACAACATAAAGCCTTCAAAATTTTACGGGCGCATGTAAAGTACAGAATAGCGGGCAGTTCATGATTTCCTTTCCTGTCTCTGACCGTAAGTACAAAAATTTGTAAGACAACGTAGCGTTTTTGTAATCATGACTCGTCTTTTAGATTTTCTAAGATTCCCTTTGCTCTGCCTCCGACAGGTTCCTTCAAATAGTCCTGCAAGTCGTCTCAGGTCAACTCAGTTCAATTCCCCAATACACGTTTTATCCAATTCTAAGTAAACAGCGGAATTCCGTGTAGGGTTTGAACAAGGCATAAACTTAACCCGAGTTTGATGTTCAAAATGACTATAATTCCTAAGCCAACTTTTGACTAGTTCCATTGTATGCAATCCATAATACCTACTCTTCGCAATTTCTTTTTAGCTCATGTAGGCTGAGTGGTGACTAAATGAATTGAGTACTAAAAAGGTCCACTCCAAGCCCTTCTGACATTGAAATGATATAAAATAATGTCCTTCGGACTACTTACGACTGTAGTTGAATGTCACGGGAAATAAAGCCTTTGGGACTAGAACAGCCTTAAGGTTGGAAGAGAAAGCTGGAGAAAGCAAGGTGATGGCGACAAAGATTCTAGATTTCATTTCAGGCTTGGTTGAAGCATAATATTGCATTGCATTTGACATTATTAAAGTGTAGTATATTCTTAAAACAAAAAGATCAAGAGTGGCTTGTGTTGTCCTGATGCCTGGCAACGCAGCCACAAAAGAAGAGTCGCCCAGAATTGACAAATGAGAGTATTTTCTCCACCACTCTGTCTCTTTCCAGTTTTATCTGGTTCTAGAACATTTCACACGGATTCTTCTTGTCCTTTTGAAAGTAAAACCACGGCACGGGAGTACATAGTCACTTCTTTTCCTTCCATACTAACACAGTCTGTTCTGTCCTTCTGTCTGTCTTCCATTCCAACCTTCCGTTTGATTCTCAAGACCAACGCTACTATGTGTAGCAATACTCCCAAACTACATTTGTTATTCTGTCCCCGTTGTGAGCTGTTCCGTAAATAATATGAAGGTACTGGTGATATTACTTGAATATATATGTATGCAGTACCAGTGTAGGTTTGTGTCAGGGAAAGCATTTCCCGCATCATGGGTTCATCTCACAGTAGACAAATTGAGATGACGAGGGAAGATTTCCGGTTGTGACGGTTTTTGTTGGCACGAAAGGATGAACGAAAGGCTCATGTGTACGTGCGGTTGCACGCAATCAGAAGAAAGATATGTAGTATAGTAATATTATACCTAGACTTTCTTATTTCAAAGAATGTGGTACATTAATATCATTCTTATGTCTAAGGGAATCATAAAACATTGTTTATTCGTAATGTTATATGCCTTTTTGCTCGTTTTCTTTTTCCGCAGTGGTTGGGGAATAGGAGCCATGACTTTCGCTGGGACTGGAATTCTCTTAACTCTCTTTGTTTTTAGTGTGTTCATGCTTCATAATGACACTCCGGTAATTTTCTTTGGTGCATGGAGAAAGTAGGGAAAGGTACCCGGATTGTACGGGTTCAATTAGAGATCGGGGTTTATTAGAAGTTTTCCGGTATTTTTTTTATTAAATTGTTATAAGTCATTCCGTTCATTTTCCAGGTGGTCAGGGCTTCCGGACGCGAGTTATCTTACGTCCTACTCTGTGGACTCTTCCTTTGCTATGCCTTAACTTTCCTTTTCGTCGTCTTTCGGTGAGTCAAACTAAATTACTCATTCATAATTCTCTTTAGAATAATATTAAATATTTCAACATTCGTTGACTATTTGAATGCTTACAATTATTTGCCTTTGATGCACCTCTGAAGGCTAATAGTAACAGACTGAGTCAAAGGACTGTCGGAGGCGGGAGAGTGGGTGTAGAAAGTTCTGCTCGTTCAGAACCTACACCCCCACGCAATTAACAAGTATTCAAGACAGTAAAACATGTATGGCTGAATTAATTTGATTCTCTCCATGTTTAAGAGAATCCGTTGATGCTTTTTAGGACATCGATCTGCATCAAATTTTGTCACGTTCAAACACTTTTATCTTAAACAAAGCTTGTCTGTGCAAGCTTTGTACAGACAGCTTTGTACAGGACGGCTTTGTACAGGCTTAGTCAACTGATAATTCACATCCCGTGATGTTATCTTAGAAGGACCTGTTCATAACAAAATTCATACATGTAAGACGATCTGGATGATCTCGAAGATTTCTTAAAATCAGCGGTGACTTAACAAAAAATACGGTTCATTAACCAGTCAATTGCCTACTACTTTTGATTCTGATTTCAACTGAAAACATTTAACTCTTATAAAGTAAGGGGATTAGGGGATACAAAATTCAGCTGAGTTGTGAACGCAGTTAGTGGCTCCCTTGCTAGATATTATGCTGGTGAAAGTCAACTTTCCCCACAATGAAGACAGTTTGCGGTTTCCTCGGATTGTGTATTTAAATTAGAGTAATCCCGCCCAAACATAAAATATTCATCCTCATGTTATTAAACCTGAACGTCAATTTCTCTCCGCTTTCATTACGTGGGATGCTTTCTCCAAGCATGCATGCATCCCAAATGAGAGTAATAATAACTAGAGCTTCGTCGGCGAAGAGAGACGACAACGGCTGGAAGATACTTGATTAGACGTGAAATGTTCTTGTTTGTAGGTGACTCTACCACTTTCATCGCACTGCCGCCACCACAGCCGCCTTACTAATAAGTCAATTCATATCCAATTTCACTATAATTTCCCAAAGGATAGTTCGCCTCTCCATGTCTTTGCACGCTACGTTAGTCGTCTCACCGTAATAATTTGATGGCTCCCGTCCTCAGTTTTAATATGGGCGAAATATAACAAACTCTTTACTCAGCTTGCCAGTGTCGTAGCAGGGCGAACAACCAATCCAGTCCATCACTCGTGTCTTGTCGAGGACTCTTGTTCTTAAGATTATGACGATGACGATGAGTTTCATTGTTTTCAGACTCCTTGTCGTAGAACAAAAGATATGATATTTCCAATAGTAGGTTAGTTTGCTATATTGGTAATAGTAGCATCAAGAACTCCCGCGTGTTACTTCTTGTCTTTTACAAATACCTTTTTCGAGAATCATTTGTTTCTCCCCATTCTTACTCCTTGAGTTTGTCATTTATTCGATTTCCGGGGGAGGTTGACATGAATGAATGAGTGTTTAGCTCTAGAACCCAATGAAAACTGTACAAGAGACGACGATGATAGAAATTCCAGGAGTCCTCTTATCGTTCCGCCGCTCAATTCCGGCTCTTTCTAAAGTACTGTTCTAATCATGTCTTTTGTTTTGTTGTATGTATTTTCAGACCGAATGATATTATCTGTGGCATCCAACAGTTTGGAACAGGTTTCTGTTTTACGACCGTGTACGCCGCCCTTCTCACCAAAACTAATCGCATTGCTAGAATCTTTCAGGCCGGACGTCGCTCTGCCAGACGACCATCATTCATTTCTCCACGCTCTCAACTGGTCATTTGTTCCATGCTTCTCTTCATACAAGTAAGTACTTGGCAGAATCAATATTGTTAGATCTTAAGATTTTTACTACTTAGTATATATAACGTTAGGCGATTCCTCGTGTTTGTGTCGGACGACACCCATTGTTATCCAGAATTTGAGCTTGCCTCAGCGCGGTTTTTACAAGGTCGTCTCAATTAAATGTTGACAATGACGAACGATGCATTTCTTGATTGGTGAAATGACATCAACCAGCAATTTTATTCTCATAACCCATGCGACTACTTTGATCACACGGTATTACGAATTCTTGAGATTTTCTCAGGAGTCGCTTGGGAAAAGTGAAATTGCGACGCGATCTTGACTTTGCGTTCTTTCTATAAAAAATGGGCCCATGTGTCTTTCTCCTATTGATCTTGAATCTCCTCCGTTCTTACTTGTCTCCTGGTTTCAATGGGGTAGAACTAGTAGTAGACTTACATTAGTAGTATATATTCTCAAGCAATTATTTATTGAGGCTCTGTGTGGCCAATACTCCGGGTTCAGCTTTTCTACAGATTTGATAAATGTCGACGATTTACTATATTGAATGGGTACGATGAAGTACTGGAAACCAAATCCTACCACACGACAACCTCAAAGCATGTATAGCCGAAAATATAAACTTAGTGGCTTTTCTCAGTCACATTCATTTCTCAAAAATACGACCTGTTCACTCGACCAGTACGGTCCACGTCAGTTTGAAACTTCTTTAGACCATCATGTTGGATACGAAAAGGCAAAGACAACCGAAAGGAATCACTGTATGGGTTTCAAATTCGCTCGGCCAGATCTTATACTTAGATGTGCACAAGATTTCTGTAGTGATGCTGTGTAGTATTATGAGCGTGACAAGGGAATCCCTGAGCTGAATCTTAATACCAGGATTTCAAACCTTCGTTGGTATATAATGCCCAGCTAAATACGACTTTGAGAAATGATAATCTATTTTACGGGGTTTCGCACCACGCAAAGACATACCAGATAGTACTAACTTCTAACAAGTCTCCGTCTAGATGAAAAGAAACTGAGCTAAATACTTACGTGCGTATAGAACACAGATTTTACTTGAGTACAAAGAAGGACGAGTTAGTAGAGCTGGCCAACGAAAGACGATGCGAAAATAATAGCAAAGATTATTACAGTTTAAAAAGGAGGGACACCACATGGGAGCGGCATTTTCATTAAATTTTAATATCTATGCTGTAATGCATTGGTTCCTAACTTTGCTGACATCGAGGTAGTCATGTGCTACACATACAAGGTATGTGCTGAAGATCCGGGTCCCAGAGAATTTGAAGCGTTTTTAAACGAATTAAATTCCTTGGTTAATACAAGGGTGCACTTACGTCTCAGGCAACTTACAAAATCAGTCAAGGGATCGAATTCGTGTGCGCTCTGTTTATCACATGGGAAAGCTTGCATTTAATGGGGGATGCGGGTTCGAAAAAGTTGTCTTACTACTTACTAATTAATTTTTTTGACGTTGAATTCAATTTGAAGAAGTAAATTAAATGCTCATGCAAGTAAATGACGCAATTGGCTTCTACCAGGAAAAGTGTTGGAATTCTCAGCACTTTTGATTTCTAAGTCGCTTTGGAAGGCAAGATTTGTTGAAATATGAACCAACCCAGACGCTTTTTAAGGTTATTTGGACTGTTGAAATTTGACCATATTCTATTGCCTGATTTGATTTGTGCCCAAACACGCATTTTCACTGTTCTCCGTTTAGAGTGGTGAAAGCGCCCAGTCACCCGGGTGAAACTCGCGAGTCCGCGGGTGACTTTTGAGCACTTCATGGAATTTTCCAGGACGGTGGTCCATGGCAAACTAACGAAATTGTACCTCTCGTTTTATCCATTTAGGTGATAATCAACATCGTCTGGATGCTCCTCCAACCACCCCAAGCCATGCACCATTACCCCACGAGACAGGACAATTTCGTGGTCTGCAACACGTACATAAATGCATCCTACACGATTGCCTTTGCATATCCCATTGGTCTGATTGTCGTATGTACCGTCTATGCTGTTCTGACCAGAAAAATCCCAGAAGCTTTCAACGAGTCTAAATATATTGGATTTACCATGTATACGACGTGTATCATCTGGCTAGCTTTTGTCCCCATTTATTTCTCTACGGCTAACCAGGTACGTGCCTCTGGTTTCACTTTCTTTGCATGTATTCTAGGAAGGGTGTTTCAAAAGTCCAAAATTCCTCCACAAGCTTTCCTTTCCTACCACACGCTGGGAAGTTTAGTCATAATTGTGACGAGGGGAGGGATAATTTCATGACGATTTAATGAGCCTCAGGAGCATTGGGATGGAAAGAAGAGATAGATACACAAAATGACCCACCAATACCTGCCCGCATAGACAAAGATGTTCCATTAAGGATAATTCCATTCACAGGATTGAGGTTGGAGGAGTAGAGAAACCATAGACCCTATTCATTTCTCTGAATCCTTGGCTCAGTTTGTATTAAGCCTTCTCTAATCCACTAATGCTCCCTTTGTCTCCATTCCCTTAATGAATTTTGTTTCATGAGATATTGTTGTGGCAATATACGTTTGGGCGGCTCCTCCTGGAACTCGTTTTTTCCCGTTCCTAAATTGGAGAACTTTCTCTTGCCTTGTTTAAGTTCCTCCAGTGTCTAAACAACCTTGTTGATTTATCAGGGATGCATGAATTTAGGTCGAGGAGATATCATGCTAGGTGCGAAACAATGCAAGAGAATTGACTTATTTAGGTTTTGTCAGTATTGTTACAACTTCCATTTGAACGAACATTTGTCTGGTCTTGCCATGACTTTTAGAAGGTTCGATACAATTTATCCATAATTTGGTTTTGATGGTATACGTGATGCGGTTCCTTCTTCTACAATCGCACCAAAATAATTCTGTAATATGACATTTTCATTGGAGTTTAATAAACATAAAAGCAATTTTCAGAAGTGTTTCAAAGGCTGAACACAGAGTGAACACAGAGTTGGCTTAAACAATGGAGTTTTCAATTTATAAACCAAAGTTTCTCGTATTGTTTTCAAAATCATCAAATCATGTTGTGATGAGTTCCAATAAAACCGCCTAGTTTGCCTCCAATAGCACTCACTTTCTATTGTACTTTTGATAGAAATGTTATTCACTTTTATTATATAATTGTATTATTTCTGCCAAACAAGTTATAGTGCAGTTCAACTTTTGTGTCAGGGTAGTTATGTTCCTGCTCTAGGAGCTTCTCTTCAAATTATGACATCGAATCAGTAACGCCGAATTTAGAGTACTCTTCGCTTTTCTCTTCTCTTTCTCTTCTCTTCAAAGCTGACCAGCCCCGAACTTTGGAAAACGACGCGAAAGAGAGAAAGAGAAGAGAAGTACAGATTATCAAAAAGAGAAAGAGACGGCAAAAACGAAGAGAAAAGAAACAAAAAAGGGTACTCCAAATTCGGCATAACTACTAGTTTGTGATTGTTTCACTAAAGTTAGATTATTAAGCGAAATATCGAAAACACTGGTCAAATGTTATACGTTTTGTACACATAGTATGACGACGAAACACAATTTCCCTATTCATTGTAACGGTACTGGCAAAACCAAAAAGTGGTCGGATGCTTCGGAAGGATAAGTCCAACATTTAAGCCTTTAAGCATACAATATTTTGGCATATATGTATTCAGTGAGCGAAGCCATCCGTAATCCGTATTGAAGATGTCCGTGCGTTGATATTTTGTAATTCTACTCACACTTGTCAGATTTGGTGTTGTTAAATTTGTGTAGGCCTTTGATCTGAGGAGAAACATCAAATCTGGCCAGTCACAAGTTATGTAAACAGGATTTTAGATATTAACAAAAATCAATAAAATGACGATCAAATGCCAAGATGGTGGACATGTTTTCCGGTGATGGAATATTGCGTAAGGTGATGATCGATTAAAGAGTACCCGAGGTACATTTAACAATCGTTAAGGTCACCCTGCTCTGTGTTGGGCAGTAGGCTGCGTAGGTATAATACATAAACCAGATGAAAGCAATTCTTCCTCTAACCTTAAGACAATTGCAGACTAGATTAAATATAGTGGACTTCTAAAAAATACAATATATATGTATGAGTCTATTCCTTCATTCTTTCCTCCCCAGCCTTTTCCTTAACTCCTAAGGTTTCATGGACTATAAAAATATAATGCTCTATATTCGTGAAACAAACTCAGGAGAATGAAAAAGTGAAGGCTTATTAAAAGTGAAAATGTAATTTTAGGTTGCGCTGCGTATTACGTCTATGACAGTAGCAATTTCATTAAGTGCAACGGTAATGGTGGCCTGTCTTTTTGCACCAAAACTGTACATTATTCTATTTCATCCGGAGCGAAATGTGAGGCAAAGTATGATGCCGGCGAATACGAATCGTTTCTCCGCCTTGGCTCACAATGCAACTGTTGGCGGGGCTACTGGAGTTGCTTCATCCATTTCGGTGACCACGGGTGGCCCGCTCAAACCAATTCCTATGACCACCTTCCAACCAAATCACGTCGAAAATTTTCCAGTTGCTCATTCCAAAGTAGACTGTTCCACTCAGAGTGACGGTAAGGAAGTTTTTAGCCAATGAAAACTAATTACTTTCATTCATCACTTAATTATTTCCTTCAAACTCCTCCAGCTTGGCATGAAGCAAGTTTCTCAGAAATGAACATTTCATTAGAATAAGTGCAGCTTGTTCATCCGTTCGGTTTACCACCTTCTGCTTCTTTCGTTTTGGATCTTCTTTTCGCCTTTCTTATTTGTCTATTTATTTATTTATTTACTTCTGAGACAGCATCCTCGTAAGGTCGTTGCGCTGCCCAAATCAAACGCAAACAATACACACATGGTAATTTGTGAGTAACAGTAATTAGAAAAGTGCCTTGTGTTCTCGCTTCCGAGTTCTCGCGGAAGAAGCCACGAGAACAATAGCCGTTGCAGGCACTGCAGCGAGTTTGAATCCCTCTCCCACGTTCTCGGCTTCTGTCGTCATGGTAC
>JAQGCA010002472.1:0-13850 GCA_034698945.1 Protaphorura quadriocellata | reverse complement strand
TCATACTATACGACAAAAATATAAAACATGAATTCGTCTTTAAATTTTCGAATGAATGCTACAATATAAAGGTTTTGGTAGAGCTCAATGGAATGTTGTAGTGCTGAAAGAATGAATTTTAAATCATTGTGTCTGTTTAGAAAAGTGGTTATGATTTGGTGCTGACGCCTTTGTATAGGACTCAAGTGGGTAAACGTATAACCATAAGAGAAAAGGTAAATTAGCAAACATCTATTCTCGAGACCTTACTTCATTACTTACGTCGTGCTAATTTAATCTAATAAACAATTTGATTGATCCTCCGTCCTCCAGACATAGTTTAGTTGGGTGGGTGACTGGTAAGCGTTTGACTAAAAGTCAAATACGACTTTGACTACTACTACCAAATAGAATAAACGGAAATGAACGATTAAGTTGTGAGAGAAGAGAGTAAAACACATCCCATTACACGTAATTGCATTGTCAACGCATAGTTAGCCCTCTTTGGTTAATACGATTAGGATACGATAGGATAGGAAGTGAGAGGAAGAGACTGGATTTGTGTGAGTGTGTGTGTATGTCCTTGCCCGGACAGTATTTATAGATCCCAAGGATACTACTTTAACTCGAGAACCGGTGAAACTTTTCCCCCGAAAACTCAAGCTTCCAAACTATTCAACTCTTAAACTCAACGAGACTCTCTGGGAAGAAGAACGATTTATGACAGTCACCATCACCGTCACCGGCCACTAGTCCATTCTATTCCATATAGAACAAAACGTGTAGGATAATTACTTCACCCCGACGCTTCCTTTTCTTCTAACCGAGTACCTTTACCGTTAAGGAATCCTAGTCTTTAATGGGCTTCTCCTAATGACTAAATTCTGATGAGATTCTTTAATTCGGCTACGTACATGGCGTATTTGACTGGACCCCATGTCATAAGCATAGGCAGTCTTTCCAAAATTTTATTTTCAAGCAAGTGTGAACGCATTAAAAAACAAGTTTCCCCAGTGCCGTAAAAGGACAGGAAAAGATTATAATAAAATCACTTGGATTTTCAGGATCTAATCACTCCATTCCAATATTAGATACAGATGCCAATATATTTGAAGAACAATACAAATTTTAAAATTTCAAAAGATGAAAGTCAAATCCATTAGGTATTCCAGAAATCTGATGTGAAAAGTCAATACTACATTTTTGGAAATACTTAACATGACTCTGGCCGATGTCCATCTGCTCCAATATTTTTGTTTGAGTTACTGGTTTATCACGGTAGAATTTGCAGTCACGACAAAATCCCCATGGGATAGACGTAAGGAGAAATATCAGATATCAAATATCAATACACGTAAGGAGAGAGCAAAAAATATCTCACTCGATAGAGTAAAAAGATATATTAGTCATGCAATCCGTAAAAATTAGGGGTTTTGAAAAAAATTGATTGTCAACAGCACGGATTTAGATTGCACCGGAGGATAGTTCTTCGATGAATAATTATTACCGCACGAAAATTTCGACTCAGTAAGTATTTTGTTATAAATCATTATCCTTTCTTAGGACGTAGTTCCGTCTTTTCTTTTCACCACAAGCAGCGATACGACGATACGAGTGTCGGTGTCATAATTTCAATACCGATTTACTGGATGAAACCCTGAAGTAAGTTAAGTATTAAGTTTGATGGGGAAAAAATTACGCACACAGTCCTGCCTAGTCTAGAGGTACTAAATTAGAGTCCAAATACGCATTGGTTAAGAACGTAGAAAGAAAGAAAGAAGGAATGGAATGTTGCTGGTAAGCTTGATAGCATGACTTAACAGTGCCAAGCGTCATGAATTGAACATTTAAGACTTCATGTAAGACAACGACACTCAAATTCGCAATAATAATTATGGTCGATACAAATTTGTTTGAGCAGGCAATGGCGCTGCCAGCCAAGTAACTCGTCACTATAATGTAACCCAGAATTCCGAGTAAAATAACAGCCACTGTTAGTGCTATGTTCTATAATTTAATTGCCATTTCTCCGAATGGTTTTAAACTACGCTGGGCTTTCAGGAATTAGTATTTTACAAACACATACGCTTGGTTCATTTGTTCCACAACAAGTTTCAAACGAGTAACACATCCCGTACATCCGGAAGTATTGTACGTTTCTTGAGAACCCGTCCAATCAACAATATCTTATACCTGCGTACCTTTCCTCACACAGAAATGTGTGTCTATGTATTTAATATTTCTCATGCAATGCTGCCGCTGCGATTCTGTATAATTAAATTAAAGTACGAATGAATACAGAAGAAAATACGTACGGTCCCACATTATTCAAGATATTGCATTTTAATTTTAGTTGTTCGCCTTGACGAGAAAAAATGGTTTGAATCTTACCAGATCAACGAAACTGTCTATTTATTGCCTATCGCACATTTCCCTCCTCACACGTCCAGTCAGTCGTACATCTGATGGGAATGGAAATACCCATTCAATTACTAATTTTATAATGGCATTAATTTTAATTTCTCACTCAGTTTCTCTCAAACATGAGAAGAGACTCAATATAGTGAGTCGTCTCATCATCCGTCGTAGTTGTATCGTAGCACCTGGAGACGACAGAAAGGTGTTAAAGCCACTCGTAGTTTCATTTGTAGGCGTGCTGCTAAGCCAAAGCTAATGGCAAACTAACTAAACTATAAAGAGTTGAGCAGTTTAAGAGTTGCGTAATCTAACATAGCCTCAAGTACGTACTTCCATAGCATACACACGTATTCCTATAATACGTATGTCCTCGCAATGGACGTAAGAGTAGTACGTACATACTCGTACAATTCTCCAATAAAATTCAATTCATCCGCAGGCATAACCAGAACCAGAGGTTCAAATTGACCGAATTACATTAACTAAATGTTCAACCAATATCAATATCTTCGAAAATGAAATGAGTCATATATTTTATTTAGCCTTAACCAATTTTTCAAACCTCTCCTTCAGTCGTAAGCCAATAGGAATGTTATCAAAATGGGAATGATTTTGCGAGGATCAATGAGGTCACCACCCACTAACATAAGGGGTTAACAGAACTAACTCAGCGCTAACTGCTTTTGGTTCTAGCAAAGCGCAGCTTTAATAAAAGTTATAATACTTCTGAAAGCTTACATACATTCATAGAATATGACTGACTAACTACTACTGACTACTAGGTAAACTTCTCACTCCGTTGTTATCTTTTATCTATCGACGAGTCAGTCAAGTCTGTCATACGGACTCCACGTGATTTTCAACTCTACTTTTTTATTGTATTCCGTAGTTTAACTTTAACTCGTCTTCTCAAATCAAATCCCATGCAATGTGCAGTATGTGCAGTCTGCCTCCCTGCCAATCGAACAGTATGATGAATTTTCTATGTAGACTGCTATAATATGTATGAATTTCAGATGATTGCGGTGTGCGACCGACAACATAAGGCAAAAAAAAACTATCATCATTGTTTCGGCATATACATTTTATCCAGGGTTAAAATCATGACCTCTATCCTCCACTTCATGGTTTTACACTGACGATTGTCTAAATCATGAAAATGAAGTCAAACTCAGATAAAAATACATGCTCACTTAGTAGGAGGGCGGAAATTTGGCCAACTTTTCTGGTTCAAACTAGTTTGAACTGGTCTTTTAAAAACCATCTCTCGTCAAGACATATTTTGAAATTTTTTTTTACAAACTTCCTTGTTTGTACTAATGTTTCTGCACTGGTCCTGACAAATTACATGCTTAATTAATTCATACAAATGGGGCCGTGCTGGTGCAACACACTCCACCAACATCACTCAACACATGAATGATAAATACGAGGATGGACTTTTTCAAACGTGTGCTTCTATAATGTACGATGCACTCAAAAAATCATATCTTATACAATTAAGACGTCTCGCCCAAGTGAACAAACAGCAAGGTGCACATTTAGCAGTCATTTATTTCAGTGAGTAGTGTAGTGATTAGTAAAATTAATTAATAGTGACAGCCACACCTTCACAACCTTGTTGTAAAACACCACCTTTCACCACATGAGTAGGAGTAGGGTTTGTTGGCATTTATGATCTGAGATTACTTAAAACCAATATAAAATCTCCACATCAACAACGTACATGTCACCCATCATTCTCATTTTCCTTGACTGACCTCCCACTAGGAAGTGGCAATTGAAGAGAAAGAAAAGTAAAAGCATAGTAGTACAGCATGAGTATGAGTCAAAATGAAGGTGAACAGCTCTATTATATTCTAGAATCTCCGAATTTTTTAGAGAAAGAGTTATCACGTGATGCGGAGAAGAAGGGGTAAAAAGTAACCAATAGCTACTACATAGAGAGAACCACGAAACGAACGACGACGGACTAAGGACATGAGAACATGAAGGCAACTCGGCAAAATAAAAGAGAAGAACATGAATGCGACGCACTTTCTGGCGTCGTCGTCACACTCGGAACTCGTCACTATAGTGACTTCTTTACACGGATCTCTCGATCAGAAGCTCCTACAAAACCAAACCAATTCGTCCATCTCCACCTTTCATTCTTAATATACGCCATTCCATTCCATCCTTTACGTTACTTAACTTCACTCCTCGGTTTGCTAGTTATATTAGAATAGAACTCGGACGACTTTCATCCAACCAAAATCCTGCGACCATGTCTTAACTAAAACCCTCAAAACTATCAACCTTAACCTTATGCAATTTCGGCCATGCATGCTTGCATTCAGTCACACGCAACTTCTATTTCTTCTCACAAGGTAACAACCTAGAGATGATTCTCCAGTTTAAAACAAGGTGGCTAAACAAATCAGTAAAATTGATCGAGTCAGGAGGTTCCGTAGTGAGAAAAAAAAATGTAAAAAAAAAAAAAAAAAAACTCGTAAAATGCAATGTCTATAGGACACCAACATTACGTACAGATCAATGGCTGTCGCGAGCACTGACCCGAAATCCCCCGACAACGTTAAATTCCAAATTTTCTATAGGAAAGTAGCATTGGGACGAAAGCCAGGTTTTCCTTCCACAAAATCGAAAAGTTGTTATTTTTGTTTATTCGGCAATACGGGATAGTAAACTGTAAGCTCATTTATTTAGAAGGAGTCGCGATAAGTCGATGTAAATAACGATAACAACGCTGGTCGAAAAAGGACTGTTTTTCGGATGCAATTTGATTCGGTTGCCACGGGAGATGAGAGCGGGATTTGGCGCACCGAGTTATCGCGGCTCCTCCTAAATGAATCAGCTTGTTTAGCCTCCTTGGTTTAAACTATGGAGTCAACAACAAAATTATCTCGAAGGTCTTTACACTGTGCTTAAAACTGAGGAATTATAGAAAGGCACAAAATCGGTGTCTGACTGCTCTTTATATCTCATTAAATTCATGTGCAATTCGATCTTCAGGTTTACTTTGTCCGAATTAAAAACTCAACAGCATTTAGTCAAAACATTACATGGTCCTCGTGTTTACAACAGTTTATTCTGAAAAGGTTGACCAAATAAAAAAAGCCTGTGTCTATCTATCTAAGTATCTAATTGCGAGATCTCAAGGATTCCCACTCTCTAGTACATTCGATAAGTTTTGCTGTCATTGGAGTCAGAAAGAAACGCAAACGCGAACAACGCCAAAGCGGGTACGTTGTGAGTAACTGGTACGATTTTAGTTATTTTACATGTTACTTCCAGTTCCAACTCGCGACCATCAGTCAAATGTAAAGTTTAAAAAAATTTAACGCTAAAAAATACTAGCAAGTACAAGGCTAATATAGTTTTGTACCTACACTACACTACACCCGAATTAATGATCCTTTCCTACGTTATTTCGTAAATCATTCAAATAGTAATAAAATCTCGGTCCCGGGCTTATACGAGTCTATTGAACCTTTATTATTCTCTTTTGAAAGGATGTACTCCTTTAACAGTAACAGTGCACTGAGCGCTGTACAAGTTGGACAGTGATTACGAGCGTAAACAACAATGCCAAAAATTCTTTCTATGGTTGAAGTTACTAATAAAATCCGCTTACGTACTGTCTAGACTATGTGAAGCATTCAGAGAAGAGTTCAAAAAAGACAGCAAGAATTAAAACAATAAGAATAAAAATTAACTGCGCATCTCCTACAACTGAACATGAGAAGAACGTCATACGTCGTCAAAAAAACTGATACGGCATGACAATTTAGAAAGATATTTATCTGTACGAGTCAAATTCCGAAGATAACATCCTCTTCCAGTGCCAAGCAACAATATTCCAGCCTTTCATTTCTTTTTAACACTGGAGTTTAATTTCAAATGCGCAATTTTCCAGACTCTGCAAAAATATTAATTTACTATGCATTCGGGTCCGACTCCTGTTTTTCATTCAAATGAAACTTTGAGATAAAAGAGATCTGTGCGTACCGATTCTGTCATCATGTGTCATCCAATCTAACGTTAAACTACCGTGTCAATAATCTTGTCGATTTGTCAAACTTTAGGAACTACGGTACCATACAATCTGGACTAAAGCTTATCTTCGGTAAGCAATAATCGGTCTGTCAAAACGTAACTTGTCAGTGTTCGTAGTTAGAGTTAAAGTAACAGTAAATCTCTGGTCTGAGGCGCAAGACATTGTGGTGCGTAATTACCGAGAAATCAAAAAAGCGAAAAGAAAGTTGCACCGAAGATATAGGAGAGCAATGTTAAAACTATTTACTCCAAAAGTGTGACATTTTAATGAAGTTAAAATACCGATCACACATGTGGCCTTTGATGATCACAAGCTTACGCTATTAACTATCTACTACGTTTCTACCTAACTACTGAATTATAATGATCCGCTGGTGATAACGGTTAACTGAAAAGTCAGACCGAATAAAAAAACATATAACCAAATCGTTTTGTTTCCAAACTTTAAGAGCCGCCTGAGCTCAGCATCTCGCACAGGGGTCTCCGCATAAAAAAGTTGAGTCCGAAACTCCACGCCCAACCACAAGGATGACCAAGGTCAGGAATTGGTGTAACTTTTACACAATCGTAAACGTGGAACCTAAAATTTTAAACTGTTTTGATCCCTGCATTTGATTTGTTTTTGAACAAATATGCAGCGTAGCTCATAACCCTCTTGCCGCACCCCCTACAGCCCAAATATGGGGAATAGATGCATTTTTCAGAGGATCTTATAGAGAAACTTGCGCGCTAATGCGTTTGAATATCCACAGCGCATAGCGCTGGGCCTGAATTTTAGACGCAAGAACGAGCTGTTTGCATCATGTTTTCGGCTCAAAATTTACCCGAAAAACTGGTTTCGGATGACCGGATTATTTCAAATAACTTCTATTTTGCATTAAAATTCTTGCGCATATCCTAAAGGTATGTATACGCGCTAGATTTTCTGTACGATTCTCTGCAAAATGTATATCTTCAGTTTTCCCCGACTCCCCTGGTTGGACTGTAAATGTGGAAAAGATTACGAGCCACCCTGTACAGTGATGATTGTTGCTCTTAACGTTCGTAGAAAGCGTATGAAAGAGTCATTCCCTTTGGGATTTCAAAAATCAGTAAAGAAATCTGGCCTCTTGGTCGGTCTGACTAAGGAATCAAAACATCACGAGTCTGCACTTCCAGAATTTCTTCCTAAGCTTTGGCAAGCTCTTTTGAGTTGGTATTGCCATTTCACTGTATTGTATTGTATTTAGCGGCGATCAAGTCCCTCTCGCTTTCAAATTCAATAAATCATGCATAAATAGCAAGAATGTTTTGCACTCTATTTGAAATAAATCTAATCGCCACGAGAAGACAAATGTCTATCGGAAGTGGGAGTCTTGGTGTTGACTACAAAAACAATAAAAAATGTAAATCATCATGAGTCTCTCGTTTCCTTTCGTCGAGAAAGAGAACAAACAAAAACATTTAGTTTTGTCTCACTACACCCCACTCACATTTTCTTGAAGCATGAAAAGCCAAACTGTACGGAAATAAATTGGTACCTCAATCTTCCAGTATGTACTTCCATAAAACTTCGATTTTATTCCGAAATTTTCTTGACATATTTACAGGCCATACAAACTCACAGAACTGAACGGCTATACCCAATTGACTAAAGTTGACAACTTCAAAAGCTATGCGACTCCGCTCACCATATCCAAAGAATTGTGATAATGTTGTAAATGTAAGCCTAACTAGACCCAACAGAATGTGAAATTGGTAGACGAACAATTTCTCAATTTTTGAGTGGTAATATGACGGTAACCTTCAGGTCTCATCATTAGAATCCAATTTCACCACCAAATGTAACGTCGGTTTTCTTCCGATTCTACAGGGGCGTGTAACCTTTGCCCCTCCCCCCTTCGGCGGCCCAATCTAGGGGAGTCGGACAAAGTGTGAGATATGCATTTTGTAGAAAATCTCATGAAGGATCTGTGGAGCCCTCCATTTGAAAATCCGATGATGGTCTAAGCAAAAAATTGCCATAAAAAAACGGATTTTTAACTATATTGTGGCGAAACCGCGCCCAAAGTAATTTTTTTCTAAAAAATATTTCGATGCTATCTTTTTTGCAATATTTTGATGCAATTTTTAAAATTTTGTTTGACCCGTCAGGAAAAAGTCGATTTTTCGCTGGCCAGGCATTTGGAGAAGAAAATCAGATTTTTCCCTTATAAATGCCTTGCCAGTAAAAAATCGACGTCACCAAACGGGTCAAACAAAATTTTAAAAATTGCATAAAAGTATTGAAAAAAAATTATTTGGGGCGCGTTTTCACAAAATACCGTTCAAAAAGCCGTTTCGTCTTGTCGATTTCTAGTTAAACGATCGTCAGAGCCGCTAACGGAGTGGCCCCATAGATCCTTCATAAGATTCTCCACAAAATGCATATCTCATATTTTGTCCGACTCCACCATATTGGGCTGCCGAAGGGGGGCAAAGGTCACGTGTCACCCTGTATATTGATATCTCAGTACTGAAT
Source organism: Protaphorura quadriocellata (assembly GCA_034698945.1). Taxonomy (NCBI): domain Eukaryota; kingdom Metazoa; phylum Arthropoda; class Collembola; order Poduromorpha; family Onychiuridae; genus Protaphorura; species Protaphorura quadriocellata. Next base: position 4,897 of record JAQGCA010002472.1, on the reverse strand, counting down.
AAAATACGGTACCGAAAAATAGCTCTGTGGTGCGCCGCTTGACAGCCCTCGCCGGATCCACTGATTTCGTTGTCATAAATGATGTAGAGACTTTGAGTCATCATCGGTTCGGTCGGGGTCTCTCGCTTGGATGGTAACCAAATAGATTCTAACCCTTTTAACGGCTATTTAGTATTTGTTTAAAAGAAACGGCATTTGGGTCTGACGAAGGTCAAATGGTGTATAATTCCCTATTTCAATCAAATCAGCAGACAATTTCTCTCGAGAAGGAAAATAAGTTTACTCGGATCTCCAAACCTGAGGTCCCCGAAGTTTATAGTTTCCGGTCCTTTCTCACTGATAGAGGGTCTTTGCTCTTATAAGTAAACAAACGTGGGGGTTAAATGGCACGTGTAGTAAAACCCAAAAGAAAATAGCCGCGCTCATCGATGTCCCTAGCTTACCAAATGGTTGGTGCGAAATGTGAATTTCATTAACATTTAACGAATTATGCCATAATCTATTAAAAGTCGGACTTTGCAACGCCTCATTTGATAATCGGATGCCACTGTCCTTGTATTTAAATCAACCTGATGCAACTGAATGGTCGTGATAGGTTAGACTACTTTTTAAAGCACAAGCCAACCCAAAAGGAAATCTGGTCCACACAGGCTTGTTCGCGAAATTTGTAATACCCAAGTATATATATTAAAAAAAATTAAGTCATAGAAGAAAATATCATCATTTATTAAACTCTTCAAGTTATTTCCTGTCTCTTGCAAAATTACATGCTGGTCTAGTCTACTATATTTGTACAGACCAACGTCTCAGTCATCAGGCCCGGAACTGAAATACTACTAAATTCTCAAAGTACCTCTTCGTATTCACGTCCCAAAAAATCAGAGTCATTAAAATTGAGCAAAAAAGGGTGTAAGGACCGCATAACATTTTGGGAGTGGGGATTTGCTGTATTACTTGAACTATTACTGTGGGATTTCCTACTGCTACCCATGACTGACTGCTATTTCCTTTTCCTTCCTTATCCTAAACCAAATTTACCATAATAACTTTACTAAATAGTATGGCTAACCGAAGCCAACCAAAAAAGAGTCCCGTAAGATTTTAACTCTTCAAAACACGGGTTCACATCACCATTCATTTGGGAAGTACTTTCCCTTTCCAATTCATTTCATAGCCCAAAGGAAAAGGAACTAACCACTCCAGGCTAAACTTGTGTTCCTCAACTTACCTTCCTGCTCCTTGAATAAACCAATGCGTTTCATCTCATTGATGAAACATCATCGATGTCCTTTTTTATTATCCGATTTGATTCGATTCTACAGTGTACCGCCCCTCCCAGTTTCCAGTTCCCATTCCCTAAAACAAATAAAAAATGAACTGACCTTCCACCCTGCTGACGAGTTTGAGTCTCCTTTATCTTTAAAATAAGGAACATTGGTGACCATCCAATCATAGATTTGACTGAGCGTCAACCGTTTATCTGGTGAAGACTGAATGGCTTGAGTTATCAAATCCGCATATGACATATTTCCCCAAGCATTTCTTCTTGAAGTAGACTTCTTTGGAAAGCCTAGTAATCCTTGATTTTGAACTTCGCCCCCACCTACCCCTCCTGATGGTTGACTCGACAAACCCATATGGGTAGGATCTTCTGGGCGTGGACATGGCCATGTATTTGACCGAGCTCGAGTTTGTGGTTCAAAATCCGGCTCAACTTTCACTGACACGCTTGGCACTTGGGCATTCAGGGTTCCGAGCGGATACTCCATCTTTATCAGTCAGAATTAATATAATAATGTACAATATAAAGAAAGAATCATTACATGGATTTAATTTAAATCCTAATGTATATTAGCTACCACGATCTCGTCTAATACCACCTGTGCGAAGAAAATCTTTTTTTCTTAAGTGGTACAATTTATAAAGCATCTAAGTAAAAAAAACATCTCTAAAGTCCAAACAATGCTGCGTTCACGTGCTCCGGCATGAGATCATTACATACTACTAACTACCTACTAACTTACTACGTCGACTATTCAATAAAGCAATAATAGCAATATACAGAAGTTCTGCATGGCCTTGCTTGCGGTCGCATTGGCAAGTCAGTCTGTATAATAATATGCGAAATAAAAAAACCACAAGCTGTAAAGACTACGGCGAGTATAAGTATGCTATGTTACGTGCTCGTGGTTCCTTTTTCGCTAGCAAGAAATCATGAAGCATGAATACTGAATACAGAGCATCGCCAAGCAAAGCATCATATTATAGCCGGCACAAAACTAGCTAGTTCAGGGCTACTTAGATACAAGACGCTAGACTGTAAGAACCACTGCTGACTATCAAAATCCGATGTCATGCATGCATACTAACATCATGGCATATTTCAAGCTATATAGTCATCAAGCTAGCTGGCCCGGCTAAGGTTAGGTTAGCGAATTGGAATTCTTTACATATGCACGTGGATGTACAAGTACAGTACACATTTTGCAAAGATATAGCAGACGCATACCCAGTTCTAGTACGAATACGAATACGAATACGAACGTACGTACGTCAAGGTTGACTTCTTTTTAAAGTAGGCAGATTCAGCGAACTACTACTACTATATGTGGCTATGTACGGACTTGACTTAAGAACCTTATAGCGCAGCTATCCTAGAGTTCCTAGGGTTCTAGAATCACTAGATACGTTACATCAGGAATAAAATCACCCATAAAATGTTATATTCCATGTCCGTACATTCGTATTCGTAATATTTACAAGGCTAATGCTACACCTATAGACTTTTTATTCCGCCCGCTAATCCCATGCAATCTTCAGTAATTTTTAATTTTCATGGTAAACAATAATGTAATATGGGAATCATGCCAAAATTTAAATTCATTGTGCAAATTAAAAGATTTATAGATTTGACAAAGAAATGACAAGAATTTTTAAATCCTTAATTTTAAAATTATATATTATATCCATTCTCTGCCAAAACATGTGCTCACTCAGTTCACAGGTTTAATTGGATGCACGCTTTTAGTTTTACTCTCTGTCTACCAGTTTAGTTCAAATTATTTGCTCCAATGTGTTCGGTATATGAAAGTGCACACATGTGTGCCTGAAAAAAAATTTGAATTTGATAATAACTTTGTTAAATTTATATTTACAACTAACTGGAGAGGAATTCTCGACATTCCTATACATAATGTTCTTATTACTTAGCAAGTAGTTGCAAAATATATGACAAGGTCGCTCTCATGAAATATGCCAATGCAATGCTTGTCCCGTCCATGTGCCCGTCCGTGTTTGCCCAGAGTTACTGAAGCATAAAAATCCTTTTGATATTGCAGGAAAAGAAGCTGAAAAGCGTTATTTAAAACCAATTTGAAAAAAAACATCGACATTGGTCCATTTAACCAAGATACTCCCAACATTATAGAAAAGAAGGAAGAAAGCTGCGTGCTATGCTACTGAGACCTGACTTTTCCATACATAAAATATTTAAAGAGCTAAAAATATGAAAAACTCTCACCTTGATATTATCCAAATAATAGAGGTTGCAGGTTGAGTCGACTAAAGAGTCTGAGCAACGACAGTTTGATGAGTGAAGCGCCAGCGCTTTAAAGTAACACTCCGTTAAAGGAGGACACGATGAAAAAAATATGTAATGTTTTAACAACTTCCAAAACTTTACTTGGAACCCACCAAAAAAATGTCACGGTCAGCCGGGTATATACGGCTTACGGCTACACAGCTCGGTTGAGCCTCAAGCACAACTTTTTGTTCCGGTACCTTTTTTTGCACACACGTAATCGTAATGGGTTACTTTCACAGTCAGTAGTGAGTCAAGAATCAATATTATTATTGTTTTTAGCGAACGTGTTATATGACCGACCGGCACGTCATTCCAGTATATCCAATGGACACACTTTTTAAAGTTTAATGTTTTGGAAAATTTCCTTTAAGGATTATGAAGAATGAACAGAAGTACAGGTGATCGTTTATCGTGTTGGTGCTATAATTCAACAAGTGGTGTGTGTCTCTCGTATAAAACTCGTTTGTGATGACTTTTGGCTTTTTTGACTGGCATACATTACATATGGGACAAATGAAAGAAACGACGCAATAGTTTTGATGAAGTGCTCTGGTGTGGTGGTTGTAGTCGTAGTCGTAGTGGTTTCAGAGATCCAATCTGACCTAAATTGCACGTGGACAAGACTACACGTGAGAGTTAGAAACCAGACTGATCTGAACTCATCCAGCGCTGAAGGTCTACTCTCCCAACCCACAACTCTCCAAGCTCTTCTTCTCAAGACCTTTCGGACCACCTCTCCTCAGCTGTCCCCCAAACAGGCATTCGCAACCATCACAATTTTTGCACTAACTCTAACTCCTTCATTTTTACCCCTTTTAACCATCCATCCAATTCCAAATCATATTCCAATACTGGAATCCAAACTGTCCCCCGAAGAATTATACACACAGTCAAGAAAATTCTATGTAGTTGCGCTTGCAAAATTCTACTATTAACTAACTACTGGATAGGGAAATGAAACGGAACGACGCGATGAGTCCAGTTGAACCCCGAACCCGATTGTCCATTACTGATTAACTAACTTCATGACTGCCATGTCACAGTCGTGTAGTCAAGCAACAGCGTTTCCAGAATTATTGAGACTCCGTTGGGCCATCATGATCGTTTGAATATGACGAACGAATGAGGATAAAAAATAGAGACGGAACAGAGAAGATTCGTAAAAATTAGATCGGAATATATCGTTCTACAGAAAAATATGTTTCTTTTTTGCATTGTAAAAATTTTCAAAAAAGACGTGGGGCTATTAATATACAGTAGCCCAAGAAAAATGGCTGAAACGAATTGCCGGATTCCCTATGATGAACCATGAAC
>JAQGCA010002471.1:0-13853 GCA_034698945.1 Protaphorura quadriocellata | reverse complement strand
GATTCCCGGTTTTTACCGGAGAATAGATGGGCACTGCATGGGTAAGTGTATACCGGAACCGGTGACCCTAGTCGGTGAAGAATGTGATGGCGGGGTAAGGTTTGAAGGGGACTGACAATAAATAAGTAGATATGCAGTCTTACCACTAGATTGTCCTCCGTGGAACGTGAAATGAATATCCTCCACAATTGCGTCATGACCCAAAGAAATCCGAGAACTCGGTCCTGGGAATGTAGAGAGTAGGAATGGGATGTATTGCTTCTTGGGTGTCCATTTCACTGGGTAGCCATTGCTGATGAATACGCCCAATCTCAGCCATGCTGGGAATGTTGACGTCAGAGACGCATCTAGAGTTGTCTTACACGCAGTCAATCGATCTCTCAGATTGACCTCTCCAGTAGGAAACTTAAATACACCAAATCTACTGCGGAGTTCAAAAACGAAGACATCACACATTATTATGACACCCACGATCCTTGTTTAAATATATAATCAAGTAGTAAAGGAGATGGTCTAATTGTCGCCGTCTTTGAACATGTGTGCTAATTATTGCCAACCCTTAAGTACATGAGCATGGAAAGCACGTCCACCTATGGGATTGGGGTTGATTAGCACACCTTTCTGACAATGGGAAAAGTTTGACAATATTCTCGTCCGTTCCGAGCGAAAGTGACAATATAAATTGCATAAAAGTTAACAGACAAAAGATAAGGTGTGCTAATTGTCCCTTATACCTTTGTGTATTATTCTCGCCCGGGCAGTCAAATGGTGAACAGATGAGCCAAATTTCGCCATCCCCTTAACTACATGAGCATGGGATCTTGAAAGGACGGCCAAAAATTTGCAGATGGTGATAATTAGCACAACTCTCCAAAGTGGCGATAATTAGACCATCCTACCTTAGTCAATTCCATGTCCTGACTAAGTAGTACCATAAACATAGAACGTTTATTGACTTACACTTTATTAATCAAAACTGGTCGTTGAGATGAGACACGAACAGGCATGACACAGAGTTGATAGGGTGGTACTGTTACATTTAACTTGAGAAGATATTCTCTGAGTGCCCCAGTGATTGCACAAAGTAGAACGGCCGTGAATGGGACTGAGAGTGAGAGTCCTATTTCTTTCAATCTCTGTTTTGGTATTCTCTTTGATTTTGAATAATGTTTACCCACAAACATTCCGTCTGAAGAGATTTGAAACTGTGGGCACGAAGAACACTCTAGATAATTTTTGACGCCGTCTGTCGGGATGAATGGAAAAGTGTGACAGAGTGTTGAGAACCAGGATAATTTTGTGACAGATGGTGGCTGGATGTGAACAAAATTGTCTGCTACTCTCATAAGTAAATTGTACATAGAGATCCCATCTCCTAAGGAATGATGAAATTTGAACCAAATATGACTCTTGTGATTTCCTCTATCAATTGAAATTAAAATGACCCATGGACTCCGTTCTCCCAATTTGAATGGTGTTTGAAGGAAAATGTTTTCATTTATAAAATGTTGTCCCTCATCACTTAAATCAATTCCTTCATGGAATATATGATTTCCAATATTGAACTCAATATCTTGAGCCCAGAATGGATATCCATAATGTAGAATAATTTTTTCTTGGAGTTCTGGGAATTGATGAATACCATTTTGTTTGGCGTCCAGACATTTCTGTTGGAATTTTTGAGTGAATAATTCTACATCCACTATTCCTTGGATGCGGAGAGAAATAATTAAATTAGAACGGACGAGTAGACTCCCATCTCTTCCAATATGACTATTATTACAAATCACTTGACGGAGTCCTGGACTCCAATACTTGGCAGTCCGAGAAATAAAGGCACGAAATAAATGGAATGGGAGTGAAACACATAGAGTCACCACTAGCATTAGTGCGTAGAGGAATCCTGCGATAAAAAACTGGATTTTCTTCAGTACTTGCATTTTTCACTATTTATTTCCCAAGAGTCTACTCACTCAACTCACTCACTGTCCGACCACCACTACTACTTACGACCGACTCATTAAAATTGAAGTGTGATTCCTCGCCAAATCACTTGTCCTCTCAGGGTCATCTCTTATAAAAAAAGGAGCGGTATAGTCTAAGAAACGCATTGTTGTACAGGGTACCACATAACCTTTGCCACCCCCACCACTTGAGCCCAATCTGGAGGAGTCCGGCAAAAAGTGAGATTAGCATTTTATAGAGGATCTTATTGCGGATCTAGTGCGCTACTCCTTTTAAATATCGGACGTGATTGCGCGGCGCTAACGAGAGCTTTAGTAAAAGTCGGCACAAAATAACCCTTTCTTTAACGGCTCTTTGACGAGAACGAATCCAAATTAATTTCTTTCATAAAATTCGCCGATGCTTCCTTCATTGCAATTTTTTTATCCAATTTTTATAATTTTCTTGAACCGGTTCGGGGAAAGTTAATCTTTCGCTAGCAGAGAAGTCTCATATTTTTCTTTAAAATACCTTGCCAGCGAAAAATCAACTTTCTCCAAACCTGTCATAATGAAAATTTTAATATTACATAAAAATATTGAGAAGAAGATAGCATCGGCGGATTTTTTGAAGAAATAAAAACAAACCGTTATTTTGTGCCAATTTTTACATAAGCGCTCGTCAGTGCCGCTGCGCAGGTCGGATTTTCAATTGGAGTCGCTCCCTGGATCCGCAATAAGATTGTCTACAAAATCATATCTCACTTTTTGTTTGACTTGCCCAGATTGGGCTGCATGGGGGTGGCAAAGGTTACGCACCATCGTGTATAAGGTGATTCACGAAGAGGCGACACATTTCAAATATAGAAGTGACGGGAATAGGGAATAATGAAATAACTGTTAGTCGTCACATTATTTTTCTTACATTTTCTGTTACAAATGAAAAAACCTGCGGCGCTTTGCGCAGCTGCTCACGCCCGTTTGCGGGTGGTTTTAATTAAGTACGAAGAGTGCGGAGGGAATTAGTACCAAAGGTGACAGAGGTTTATAAACAAAAGCTAACGAGGGAACTACTTAGGGTGTAACTCAACGATTTGAGCCAAACTTTTTATTCTGGAAAACCTTTCCCCCATACCCTCGAAAATGTCACTAGCTCGAGCAACTCTCAAAACTCTATTTTTAAAAAAAGTTTGAATTTTTTTAGAAAAAGTGCAAAGAGGGGAGGGACTCTTTGTTCTCAATATTTTAGCATGGGATATAACATGGCACTTTTCTCCAAAAACCGATCAAAAGACCAATTTTTTTTTAAAAATCGAAAAAAAAAAATATTTTCAGGAAACCGTTGAAATGTGTAAAATAATAAATTAAAAGACGAAAAACCTTCTAACTTTGCATAATTTAATGTGTATTTTTGGTAAGAATATAATATTAATTTAATATTAACATAAAGTATTGAATTTTGGCCAATAAACCATTCAAATATGCAAAGTTATGAGGGTTTTCGACTTCTAATTTATTATTCTACTCATTTCAATCGGTTTTTGAAAAAAAAATATTTTACAATTTTTGAAAAAGGAAATTGGATGTTAAGAAGTGGGGATGTAACCAGCCATGTCAAGAGAGTGGGATGTAAACACCCATGGTTAAGAGATGGAGATGTAGGCACCCGTGTTAAGAGATGAGGATCTAACCACCCATGTCAAGAGACATAAAGATGTAACCACCTCTGTTAAGAGATGGGGATGTAACCACCCATGTTAAGAGATGGAGCTGCAACCACCCATGTTAAAAGATGGAGATGTAGGCACCCATGTTAAGAGATGGAGCTGCAACCACCCATGTTAAGAGATGGAGATGTAGGCACCCATGGTAAGAGATGAGGATCTAGCCACCCATGATAAAAGATGGACATGTATGCACCCATGTGAAGAGATGAGGATCTAACCACCCATGTTAAGAGACACAAAGATGTAACCAGCTATGTTAACAAACGGGGATGTAACGAGCCATGTCAAGAGATGGAGATGTAGGCACCCATGTTAAGAGACACAAAGATGTAACCACCTATGTTAAGAGATGGGGATGTAAAGCCACCCATAGTAAGAGGTTGCGATCTAACCAATCATGTTAAGTGACTCGAAGACGTAAACACATATGTTAAGAGATGGAGATGTAACCACCCGTGTGAAGAGATGGGGAGGTAACCACCCATGTTAAGAGACGGGGATCTAACCACCAATGTTAAAATAATGAAATGTAACCACCCCAGGCAGTCCTTAATGCGGAAGCATCATTTAACCTCCAAAACACTGGACCCCTGGTTTGGGGTGGTTACATTTCATTATTTTAACATTGGTGGTTAGATCCCCATCTCTTAACATGGGTGGTTACATCCCCATCTCTATAACATGGGTGGTTACATTGTCGTGTCACTTAACATGGGTGGTTGGATCTCCATCTCTTAACATGGGTGGTTAAATTCCCATCTCTAAAACATGGGTGGTTATAGCCCAAACTCTTAACATTGGTGGTTAGATCCTCATCTCTTAACATTGGTGGTAAGATCCCCATCTCTTAACATTGGTGGTTAGATCCCCGTCTCTGGCTATACTTGGTGTGTAAGTTTACATGTATTAAGATGACCTCACCATTTCCATTCGTTTGACCCTCAGACTTGACCAATCGTCTTGAAATTTTTTGTGGTGACTCCTAAGTATGTCAGGATGGTCGTAGGGCTAGATGAGCACATGAACCTTAAGAGTTTCGCTGGAATAAAATAAAATCCAGGGACGAGGCAAAAAAACGATTCCGGTTACCATGTGGACGGATTCGTTCTTTCGTAAAGTCCCTGGATTTTATTTCATTCCAGCGATACCGTTAAGGTTCATTTGCTCATCTCGCCTTACGACCCTCCTGACATATTTCACGACAAAAAGTTTCAAGACGATTGGTCAAGTCCGAGGGTCAAACGAATGGAAATGGTGAGGTCATTTTAATACATGTAAAGGTACATACCAAGTTTGTTGACTAGGCAGTCGTGAAAAGTTAATAAACAAGCGAGTAGTGTTTCACAAACCGCTTTGCCGACTATACCCGAGCACCGAAGTATTCGTGATGGCTTGCACTATTCGAAATGAAAACCGCTCTTTCAAATGCAACAAGTGGGAACCATATTACTTATGCTTCGTACTTTTATGCCTGTAACTTGGAAAAAAAAACCCGGAAATGTGACATGTGTGGTCTGACTGGTGTAGGATTGTGAGGTTGCACCTGACTGCGATTAATTAGTGTAAAGCATAAGCTTGCACATGGTCTAAGAAATACGATTATTTTAGTAAGTAGTTTTTCGTAGCGCACATAATTTATTGAAGCATTTTTTCTAACAAATCAAGCAAAAATTTGAATCAAACGCTATCCATGATGGAATCAGTGTTCCCTCAGACTCGTTGACGCCGAAGTGAACATGTCAAGGAAATAATTGATAATGTACCGTATTTCAATACACAATTATTATTATTAGTCAATGGTTCAATTTAAGCGATAATGGGCAGAACTATCCGGAATATTATTTATCTACTCTCGGAATCAGTTTTAATTTCATTCCATCCTTCGGTGCCAAAAACCTCCCATTATCAAACTCTATGGGAATCATCGTTTCTTCGCAAGGCTCGAGTTTGAAGTTTAGAACCATGTGTGCCAGCGCCAGTTTGATTTCGGTGATTGCAAATCTCATCCCTGGAATTAATTAGGAAATCAAATCTCAAAAAATATGTACCAATAGAAATTAATAAATAACAAACGGTGACTTGGCTTGAAGTCATCAAGTGACATAATTATAGGGTATTCGCGAAAAGATTTGTGATTTTTTGTTTTTTGGCGCGGTTACAGAGATACCGTAAAATACCGAATACAAACCCGTGTTACTATCTAAACTGGCCTCCTTCGGTCCCGGTTTGTATTCGGGACCCGGTTTGTATTTGAGACCGGTTTCTATCTCTGAAAATAGTCTCTAGACACGGTTTGTACTCGGGACGGGTCACTATCCAGCACCAGGTTTGTAAACGGGATTTTACGGTATATTCTACACGGTAGCTAAAATTTCTCACGCATTTAAATTCAACAACTTAAGAAGAGCATATTACTATAAACATTTCTAGTATTTGGGTTGTATAAAGTCCATATAAAATTGTCATTATATTCTATTGCTTTCGTTTTAAGTTGATAGATTATATGCTGAATAAATCTCAGGTGGACTGTAGCATAATTTTTTTTAATAACGCCACACAGAAAGAATGAACAAAGAATTGTGCGCCTTTTGTGAATACCTTATAGGTTATAGGCCTTGCAACATTTTTATGACTGTTTCCGATTCTTTGCTGCTTTAAAATTTGGGAAAGCCGGTAACTATTTTGTTATATTACCGTCAATGAATAACTTCAAGTTACTTGTAACGTAAATGTGATATCTGAATTACAAGGCCGAAATAGAGAGTCTGGCATTTAAACGGGGGTTAGATTTTGAGGACTACGATCTTAAATGAACCAAATGTAATGGCAAAATCCCAGGCAGAGAGTAAAAAGTCCGATTACGAAATAGGGCATGCAAATAATTTACTGGATGAGCTTCTATGTATCCATGATTCCAGTAGTGGGATTTTAACAAAAGACAATTCCATGACGCGCCAGCACCAAAAAGTACAATCTACAGCGTGGGGTTGCCATCGACAGCTGGAAAACATGGGAGGACAACAATCATCGGATAATGAATAGCTGGTCATGTTTCGATATAGCTTCAAATTTGTCAATCAATCAAAAACGGTATCCCTATGCTACAAGCTTTAAAATGACACCCGACAGGCACAGTCTTTATTATCCAGTTTATATTCGGTATCCGGCGACAGGCCGAAGCCGGACCATGCCGTATCCGGCCGGATACCACTATCCGGTCCATTCCTAATTGAAAACTTACCAATACAATTCCTCGGCCCATGCCCGAACGGTAAGTAGGAATATGGACTTCGCTCAGCTTTTGCCTTCTTGGAAAATCTCTCCGGGTCAAATCTGTATGGATCCGGATAAATGCTTTCATCGTGATGTATTGAGTATACAGATATAACAACCAGTATTCCTGCGGGTATTCTCAAATCCGTTCCAGGAATCGGGTAATCCTTTGTGCATTTCCGTTCTATTCTTGACCCCGGTGGGTACATTCGGAGGACTTCTATAAATTGATTAATAAAATAAATTCACTACCAGAACTTTTTTGTGGTTGGAGTTCAGAAGAGACACAGAAACTCTTTGAACATAATTCTCGACTCACCTAACACAAATTTCTCCATATATTCAATTTCATTGATGGATTCGTAGGTAAACTTTCCACCATTTGCATTAAATGAAGCTTGAACTTCTTCGGCCAAGGCCTTCTGAGCTTCCGGGCTAATTGCGAGTTGATAGGCAGCAAAAAGTAGAGTGCTTTTTGTCATATCATATCCGGCAATGAAAAACAGGATACTTTGAGCACAAATCACATGATCCGTTAGTATTGTCTTTGGACGACCCTTTCCAACTACCTGAGCGTCTTTTTCAAAAATGTCCGATTCCAAATCTGACACTTCAGTTTTTAATTGTCCGGCGCTCGCATCTAACATAAGTTGTAGAAAGTCGTCTCGTCTTTCTCCAGTCATTCTCCGATGTTTGATTGCCTTCATAATAACATGATTAAAAAATTCCAACCCGTATTCATCAAGCATGGACAACTTGAAAAACTTGGCGATTCTCGGTGTCGTAAAAATCAATATTATTTTTATGGTATTCAAAAACGTAAATTTGAATTGTAGTCGAGCAGCATTCTTTTCGAACAAGGATTTGTTTCCATTGAATGCTCCGCTCTCCAATCCAAAAGCAGCACTAGAAATAACATCAATCGTGTATTTCCCGTAACTCTCCAAAAGATCTACAGTCGAAGAACCTAAACTTTCCAGTTGGGCATTCAGAAAATTGACTAAACGTTTTGTACTACCGTCCAAGATCCCGAACATTCGTCGGATTTTACCTGTCGTAAAAGTCGGACTCATTTTTGCTCTCAATTCTTTCCAACGTTCGCCTTCCATGAAAACTAACATGTCACCGCCAAAATCGTCATTCCCTGCCCCAATATCCCGGCGGTCCATGAAATGATCGAAATCTTTCACCAAAATCATGCGTGCAAGCTCCAAATCTCTGAGAAAAATGGTCGGCTTATTAAACTCCAGGTATCCACCGAATGGTTGTTTTTTTTTTTTAAGAAATTTGTAAATGTTTTGATCCATGGTGGTAGAGTGAACTCGCTTGACCAAATTCTTTAATCTTCCTCCGCCAACTTCATTCACGTCCACGAAGAATATTCCACGATTTGGCCAGTATTTTTTTAACATTGTTTGGAATTGGTAGAACCAGGCAACCGCTAGTAAGATGGGAATTCCCAATATTCCAAACAATTGTCCGACTGAGATGAACATCGTTTTTTTCAATCTCAGTGAACACTTTTACACACAGTCAGTATCAAAATATATTCCACTGATAACTTGGTTCCCAATCACTAACGAATTATTCACAATGAAATTACGACTGCGTGTATTAAACTGCAAGGGTTGACTGAATGATCGAGTTATGCCGTTCACATGAGTGAAATTCCACACAGCAAGAAGGACCGTTTATTGTACTGTTGGGTAGAACCTAAACCAGTTTGTTTACTTACAATATAGAGGAAACCATGCGAGTGGCCAAAAGCAGTTTCTGCCCGAAGAGAGTGGGTTGTTGTTTTTGACAGATAATTAAGTTCACGTCACGAGTCATTGAATGAGGTAAACTAGCTAAGCTAGGTTTATGGTCTCATCTTCATTTCACAAAATGATTTCCATTTCATTTCACGTTACTTTTCCTTTCGCGCATGGAAAAAAGTTTTTTATATCCTCTCGTTAAATAATTAAATAAATATTGGGCGGTATATAACCAACTCTAATTTCCAATTCAACACCTCAATTCCTGACTCGGAGATTTTTACGTTACAGCACTAGTCGAAGTAAAGTAAGCCATCGTACATACAGGGGTATGTATAACAATTTACCTCATTTAAACATCCGTCTACAATCTACACTGCGAACTGAATGATCTCGCTTGGTTACAATCTACTCTTGCGGTAAAGTCTGGTGGTTTTGGTGTCAAGCATGCTGTGGTTTTGGCGATTCCGTGTCTCGATACTGATACTGAAAGTTTATTCGTATGTTTTTAACGGTTTCACTTTACTTTAACGGCTTCCCTTAAACGTAGGTATTTATTTATTTATTTATTTATTTCGCATAACATGACATCCCCGTAGGGTCCTTACATCACGAGGTATATCTCTAGATGTCCTGCCCCCGTTACTACGGACTGATGGGGACATAGTGATGACCGGTACGGAAATTAACTCTGGACGCTTTGGAAATCAACTGCGCTAATATGCAGAACTGAGAGGGCTCTGCCGAAAAGCTCCTTTTGTGTTACTTTCCTTTTCATCGCCATATGTACATTGAGGGCCGATTACCCTTTTGTCAAATTAGCAGCCGGTCCAGCCCCTGCGAGATTGGAACTTTGGAAATACTTTCAAGTTTAATCTGAACTACGCAAGATCAACTATCTTTTATCTCGAAGAAGCTAACATAATCAACCAATAAGGGTTTTACAGATTTCTCTAATTCAAGATCACTTTTTGGCCAGGGTCTCGACCTTCCTTTACATTTACTACAATCTTGTGGCCATTTATGCATGTGTCGCAACCCTGTTTGCAAGTTTAGCTTTTGGTTCCGGTTCGTATATTTTCCATAACAAGGAAAAATAATGTTTTAAATTTGTTAACGTTTCAAAGAATTAGAACTCCGTTGGATATGTATGAATGCATCAATGTCATTTCTGACTTGATGAATTACACTTCCAGGTCCATGGTTCTATTTCATGGCCTACCAAATATCCTATTACACTTTGTACCTCGATTCCGTAATGAAAATTGAAGCTGGGTCCTTTCCATTGCTAAGAGTAATGGAAATCGGTATTCATTTTAGCATTGCTGGACTCGCCTCTAATGTTTGCTACGAAGTCAGTCGGCTAATCCCATAATTTGAAAAACGTCGTTCCAATTATTAATTATGTATTCATAGGAAGTGAAAGAAAATTATAAATTACAAGAATATTTATTAAAGATTCGTCTGCCCGTATTGCAATTCCAGGTGGTTTTTCACGTTTTGCTCTAATTATATTATACTAATGGAGATGAATTTCATTTCAGTGCTTTATATACAGGCCGTCACATTGTTCACCGTGATGACGCAGTTCAGTACAGTAAGCTAAGTTGAAATAATGTGACGCCCGTAATTTTGGCATCTGGAACATTACAAAAATTAAATTGAGTGCATTTCGTTTATTTGCAGTACTGAGATTTTACTCAATGATTTAATTGTGCTAATTCTATTGTAAACGTATCTAGTTATATTATTAACGGTTGTTTTTAAAAATCAGCAAAATTTTGGATGACTATTCTTATTTTTTTTAAATATGATGATGTTAGCATATACCGACATCCTACACCACATTTGTAATGTGTAAATTGGACTTTCATTTATTACGGCCTTTCCAAGTTTTCAAAATTAAATCGGCGGCTTTCTCGCCCATCATGATTGTGGGGCAAGCTGTGTTGGTGTTCGGAATAGATGGCACCACCGAAGCATCTACTACTCTTATGTTAGACATTCCCAAGACACTGTACCAAAAAATAAATGAATCATCTTGACAATGCATGGACTTGTGCAAATAATCATATTTAAACATACTTGAACTCAGAGTCCAAAACAGCACTTTTGTCATCCGGACCATAACCCATTCTGCATGTCCCAGTTGAATGCCAAAGGGTGCGTCCGCGTTGATGAATGTAGCATCGCCAATATTCATCAGTTCTAAATTCAAATTTTGTACAACCAGGATGTTTCCGGTCGATAAATGTTGCTCCAAGTTCTTGAAATGTGGTCGTGTTTTCCATCGTAGCAAGTGCTACCTGAATTCCTGTATAATTATTATGTATTAATACTTCTATCTATTAATCCATTTAAAGTTATCAATATTAGTTATCACCGAGCAATTTAATACTGGAACATTGGGACAAAAGTTGTGTACCACCCTGTAGATGAATACTTGTACTCTTATTCTTACCTTCAAGTAGTACGTCGACGTCACTCGGCTCGTCGAAGAGGTTGAAGTCTATGAGAGCTAGCTCTTCATTCTTTCTAAGGCCTATGATTGTTTTATTGTCATATTAGTAATTCACACTTTCATTTTTTACTATCACAGTAATTTTTTTTATCTTAAGGCAACATTAACGTGCAGTATAATGGACAACTCGAAATGTATTTTAATTACTCGATATAAAAAGGTTGGCTTTTCTGAGACATTACCAACACTAATTCTGTTTACTCGTAAAACCCAAATATATATTTCAAGCTCGAAGAAAAGAGGTGGAAGAAATGAAACAAAAATTGAAGAATCAAAAGGAGTTTTCCAGTAAATTAATAATTTCGTCCTGTCCCCAACTTCCTCTCTATTACAGTGGTCCCTTCAAGTTTAGTCCGTCATATTAAGACGGAACTGAAAGTGACAATCGAGAGTCATCATCTCAAATTTCAAAAGGATTGGATAAGTCAGACGGTCAGAATTATAGACGTTTACAAGCAAAATGATGACGTTTTGCTTCGACGTTTGTTCACGAAGCCTCTCCGTATATGAATGGCATACAAATAAACTAGTTAATTTAATTATTTGGAGTATCCTTCGCTATATCATTATGCGGTACGGTGGTGTGACAGCCAGAAACATACAAGGAATTGGTTACGTCTGTAAAGTTGTGTGTTTATGTGTTCGTTGTTACTGCAAAATTTACCGTGCTAACACTAATTTTACCGAGAGACCGAATCCTAACCATAACGCAAATGCAAGCACTAGGAATTGAAACCAACCGGATTTGTAGGCTGTACTGTTCAGACTGAAATATCCTTTTGATTTTGGCCTAGAAAGTAAAACCAAGATCGTCACTTCCCTAGTGCTCGGAGTTAGCGCGGGTGTGTGAGCTCCATTGTTAGTTACAAAGAGTTGTATGTCAGCCCAGTCAGGTCGTCCTTCCTTCTTCGTTCTACTAGATGAGATGAATGCTTGGCACATTAGAAGGGGGTAGTGTGAGAGTCCCCCTCTCTTTTGATGGTATTGGACCAAGTCTTCCTCAGTCAGATCAGTTGTCAAGGATGGAAGCAATGAGCCATCATCGTTAATAGAAAATGTTAAAGGGATCCAGACGTGATCATACAGAGTTTCTCCAACTGGTAAATTCGATACCACAGGGATCTATCGAGATTGGTACAAATGTCAAAACTTATAATTTGTACATTCAAACAGGAACAATATCCGTCACGCTTTAAAAAATCACAACATTCAAACTAATCACAATACACATTTATTTAATCCGACTTTCATTTAGTAAGGCGGTAAATTCTTTAATAGAAGAAACGGAACGAAACTTCCCGGTTCGATTCCCAGATACAAACCTAGATTTTTTACGATCAGTTTCCCTTTCATAATTCTTGTAATTCATTTTTTAACAACGATTCACCGGTAAACATAAAATCTTAAAAATGGCTCCTCCCGCAGCCCATATTAAAGCCAGTAGTTATCTGGGCTGTGTTGTTGTACTGGTAAAATATTCTTCTAAATATTCTAATCTGTAAAATATTTGGGACGACTGTGTGTCGAACCGGTTGGGTTAGATGCTAAGCAAGTAGTCCGGTGAACAAAATTCCTGGGTTCGATACCCAGATCCGACCTAAATTTTGTACAGTCAGTTTACCGTTCATAAATCTGGTAATTGATTCGTTAACAACGAGCCACTACCGGCGTAAGCACAAAATTTTAAAAACCTTATGAGTTTAGCTCCACGCTTTATGCTGGGCGGAAGTTAGTGACCCCTTTCGCGTTTTCGAACTATTGCGTAGGCAAAAACCAGTCTCATTCCGCTGGACTACTGTAAGCCAGGAAAAGTCAGGACAGGTTCAGTTAATGACTTACTTCAAGTGCTGAATCACTCAATCCATCAGGTAATAAGTTCTTCCATGCACAGTCTAAGGTTTTTTTCAATGTCCTATTGCTGCACCCGGCAGGTCCTTCTAGTACTGACTTTTACCGCAGATTGATGCACTTTTGATGAAGGCGGCGTGGAAGGGATGAGGTGGGTACTACACATTTAGATCGGGGGGAGCGAATGAAGTGAAAAAACTCCGAGGCCAGGAATCTTAATATGGATAATACCGATTCTCGTCCCTTACGCACTTAACCCGTTTCATCCGATGACACTGCCCTCACTCGTGCGAAAATCGTGGGTCTAGTAAACGGAGGTTACAATTTGCGGTGCAAGTTCAAAAGTTATTCAATTCACCGTGGGATAACTGTAATATATTAATATGTGCTGGGAAGACTAACCTTGAACTTAAAATATTGCAACCAGAAATTCTCTGCGTCACGCATAATAATTATTCTTTGAAATTCAGAAGAGGTCAATTGACTTAACTCCAATTCTGTTTACCGACGCCAGTACTATATATTGTTTATATATTCATTGGTAAAATGGTTGTGATTTATTGAAGTGTGACGTAAGTAGTATTATACGGGTTGTCTCAGCCGCCATAACATGTAGGGCATGGCAGCCTGCGGATGCAATGCAGACCCAGTGTAAAAACCCGTAGGGCATGGCAGCCTGTGGATGTAATGCAGTCGGTTTAGACGCCTTAACACGTAGGGCATGGCAGCCTGCGGATGCAATGCAGACCCAGTGTAAAAACCCGTAGGGTATGGCAGCCTGTGG
>JAQGCA010002470.1:0-13857 GCA_034698945.1 Protaphorura quadriocellata | reverse complement strand
AGTAAGAACCCAGATAAGAAAAAACCGCCCAAAGACGATGATGCACCGGATAAACCTAAGAAAAAACCGCCAAGGGACGATGACGAGCCCGATAAACCCGGTAAGAACCCGGATACGAAAAACCCGCCCACAGACGATGACGCATCGGATAAACCAAGGAAAAAACCGCCAACGGACCATGATGATGATGATAAACCTAGAAAGAAACCTGATAACAAAAATCCGATGCTGGATATGATGAATCCGGATTTTCCAAAAATGCCCGGGTCCAAAGACACGGACAAACCTGGAACGAAATCTGATAAGAAGAAACCGCCAACAGACGATGATGACGATGAACCTGACAGGAAAAAACCGCCAACAGACGATGATGACGATAAACCTGACAAGAAAAAACCGTCAACAGACGATGACAACAACAAACCTGGAAAGAGGAAACCGCCGACAGACGATGATAAACCTGGAAAGAGAAAACCGCCAACCAACGATGATGATGATAGACATGGAAAGAATAAACCGCCAACGGACGACGATGATAAACCTGAAAAAAGAAAACCGCCAACCAACGATGATAATCCTGGAAAGAAACAGCCGCCAACGGACGATGACCATCCTGATAACACGAAAACGACTACGATAACAACTACAGTAAAGAAAATGAAACCGCCATCAGATGAAAATAGACCAAGTAAAAACCCAAATAAGGAAAATCCAACAACAAACGATGACGCCGACAATGGTAAACCTGAAAAGACCCCTGATAAGAAGAAACCGCCAAAAAACGATGACGACGATAAACCTGAAAAGAACCCTAATAAGAAAAAATCGTCAACAGATGATGACGACGATAAACTTGGAAATAGAAAACCGGCAACGGACGATGATCAACCTGATAAAAGAACAAAAACAACAATAACCACAATAACAACAACAACAAACACGAAAACTCCATCAGACGATGATAAACCTGGAATCAACTCGAATAAGGAAAAACCACCAACAAACGATGACGACGACGATGGGAAATCTGGTGATAACCCCCAAAAGAAGAATCGTCTAACATACGATGCAGACAACATAACTGAAAAGAAAAAACCTCCAACGGATGATAGCGGATCTGATAAACAAACAATAACAACAGTAACAACAACAACTACAAAAGATGTAAAATCGCCATCAGGTGAAGGTCAAATCGGAAGGAGCCTCCATAAGAAAGAACCGCCAACGAACGACAACGACGATGATGATAAACCTAGGAAGAACCCGCCTAAGAAAAAACCGCCATCGGACGATGACAACGACGATGATGATAAACCTAGGAAGAGCCATCCTAAGAAAAAGACGCCAACGGACGACGACGACGACGACGATGATAAGCCTCTAAAGAAGCACGACAAGAAAAAACCGCCGTCAGGCGATGACGATGGTGATGATAAACCTAAGAAAAAAGACGAGAAGTCCAAAAAGAAAGATGCAGCAAATAGCTCGATTAGTTGGAGCTTCTGAAACCTCAATTAGTACTAATCCGAAATTAATTTTAAACCAGGTTGCATATTTTCAAATCAAAATCAATTTGAAATCAGATTTCAAAATATAGTCACCATTGTATATGTTAACTCGACCAATAATTGAAAGTATCCAACTAATATAAAGTTTAAACTTTCCCTACAATTAAAATTTCATTGCCAATAAAAATATATTCAAAAACCTAAGTTTTATTTTGAATTATGGCTGTGACCTATTTTTTTTAAATAGCTATGTAAACAAATGAAAACAAAGTCATATCCTGCGATGGCAAGATATGCTCCGAAGAGCGAACGGCACTTGTCACATTTTTTCCTTTAGGATAAACCCGGGAGTAAAGCCAAAATAATGTGACAAGTGTGAATCACTTTCTAGACTTATAGCGCAGTGAATGCGTCCTGATTACAGCCATAGTCTATAGGAGAAATCATCGATTTTTTCACTCTATGAGTTACAGTCGTAACTTTCGAAATCGTGCCTTATCACTTTTTAATCTTGAAGATCTAATCAAATCACAATCAATGCAATGGAATGACAATGACCGTAGACAACGTGCAGAGACCATAAAATCTCAATTCAACACGCAGATGCAAAGTGTTAAATAAAAGAAAAAC
Source organism: Protaphorura quadriocellata (assembly GCA_034698945.1). Classification (NCBI taxonomy): domain Eukaryota; kingdom Metazoa; phylum Arthropoda; class Collembola; order Poduromorpha; family Onychiuridae; genus Protaphorura; species Protaphorura quadriocellata. Next base: position 11,719 of record JAQGCA010002470.1, on the reverse strand, counting down.
AACAAATGTTTGCTAAAAATTCTTGAGTGCAAAATTACGATTCCCTGCTTTTTGCAAGGAACACTTGTATTTAATATTTTGGCATTTGGCACAACACACTACACAACATAACAAAGGCATTCATTTTTCTTGCATACAATAACAAAAAAGGTGAAAAACAACATAAAACTTGTTAAATATCTACTCACTCACTTGTCCTCTTTTTTTCTTCATAATATATTTTAATGCTTAAAAAGCCGAACCGTCCGCGCGGCTAACGACTTCCACTTCAACTTCAACTTCTTTTCGCACGAATGATCAAAACAACAAGGTTTATTGCAAAATGGCATGCAGGCAAGAAAATGGCAAAATGGAAGTAGATTTGGCCGTTCGGGTTCATTTTCGCACAATCATTTACAAAAATTAATCAAAATAACACAGAATTTTATGGCATATAATTTTATCAGATTCCCGTAATAAATTGACAACTACCGGGTAGGCTCATACTGTGTAAAAACGGTAATGAACCTACCTAATACGAATTTGTCAAGTTACTTTGGAAAAATTTGCAATAAAATCAATGTTAAAAATCTATGACACGTGACAATGACAGGTCACGTGATTATTAAATTAACTACAACTATTATAAAAATTCGTATAAATGATGAGTGACTATAAATAGGTTGACCGGGGATGGATTTAGGCCAGGCAGTGGCTAATTTTACATAACAATAGACAATGACAACGGAATTCTCTAAGCGACGGCCTAATTTATGGCCTGAAGCCTGAAGCATACCTGATCTGCATAATTAATTCGACAATGATATTCTGCTAAAGATTCAGTCATTGGCCCCATTATTTTTTTTTTACTTCTGAGACGAATATTCCGGCCATTTCCGATATTTGCGAAGAGACGTCGATGTCGATGCCGCTTCCAATGTTTTCCTGTTTCTTTAGGTCGAGCGCTAGCTGGTTATCGCTATCGCTGTCGTTATCGTCTGAACATGAATGCTTCGCTTCGGCGACAACAAGCCAAGCCAGTCAGGAACTTAAGTATTTATTAAGTCAGTAATATTATGCAGGCATTCAGGGACGGCACAGACAAGGATTTATGTTTATTGGCAGTCCATCCATCAAAATCAACGTGTTCATTGACCACACTTGAATTTTGATCACTGATGAGCAAAAAAGATGATGGCACTTCACTTTACACAGTTTATTCAGACAATGATCTCCAAATCCTTATAAAAGTTCTTGGCCGACCGGGACCGATTTTTGTCAGACCGCGGCCGATGATGTTGATGTCTTAAATAATCTGAAGGTGACGGCAACACTGGGTGTTGTTTTCTTTTCGGCGGGGGTGTAAGGACCAACGGTCGAGATACCTCAATGGATTCGGGGGATTGGCCGCGACCAACAGGTCCATGTCGCTTCCCTAGACTTTTATGACTGTGGGCATGTCCGTGGGAATGCGGATGAAAATGACTACTCGTGACCCGACTCCGACTAACAGCGCCACCTGCACCAGTACTAATCGTCCTTGACCTGTGAACTCTTTTTACACCGTGACCACCGTGACTGTGACCGTATTCGTTGTAATAATGTTTCGCCCTTGCTTCACTGGTCAATAGCCAAGTTCGAACATACTCACGACTCGTAAATTCTTTGGGATTTGAATTGACCGCTGTGGCAGTGGTCGTCCACATGGACATGGATGTTTTCCGCGGCCACGTAGTATAGGTCGCTGTGGACAGGTGGGAGGAGACGGAGAGTTGATCATCACCGGCCGCTGTCCAAGTCATTTCTGTCTCGGATGGGTATTCGGTCGTATCGGAGGCACTCGCGGTTATGGCGGGAATTGGAGGTACACGTGTAGATGGCGCGGTATGGACGCGCGGATCCAATCTCGAAGGTATCACGTGTTCCACGACATCTTCAGAGCAATTTGTTAACAATGGATCATGATTTTGAAGACATTTGGCACAAAGGACTTTGAGTTTTTGACTGAGCGTTGGGAGAAATGGGCGGGAATTATAATAATAATTGGAATTGGACGGCGGAGGTCGGCGTGACGGTAGAGTCCCACCGGACACTTGATCACCCTCACAGATTAATATCCCATAAGGGTCTTCCATTAATTTTTCGTAGAAAGGGTCAATGACCTCGTGGACGGGAGCGGAAATCCGTTTGTGACAATGACACCTGCTCCCTGGTCGATTCGACGCCGCTTTGGCAGCCGCAGAGGGATGATAATGATTATGTTTGGGATAATTGACTATCACCCTCGCTGCTTCTTTAATTTGTACAGGGGTTGACGTTCGAACCACGACGTCACTTGTGACTGGACTCCGAGATTTCCCACGGGATCCGCCCGCTTTTTCGGACTGAAGACTCAATTTTCGTACGACGGAGTGATGGCGGAGTGTTCGGTGTTCTGGGAAATAAAAGACAAACGGTGGGTTGTCTAAAACCATGTCATCCGCTTCATTCTCGTTCTCATCAGCGACATCTTTTGGTTCTAACAGTGAAAGCGTGTTTGTATTTCGACTGTTTGAAGATCCATTGCTGTCATTACAACAAGTGTCCGGCACCCATGTCGTCGTCGAATCTCCACCCAAATTTTTTAGACCCTGCAATTAAAAATTAAGTCTTTGTTAAGGATGGATGTTAAAAAGGTACGAGTGTGCCAATTCGCCCCACTTCAGCAACATGTGCCCATGACGTTCAGGAAACACTGATTTTTTAAGCTACCTGGGACATAGACATAATAAGCCTGAAGGCTCAGACAGACAGGGTCCAGAAAATCCGTGTACGTTGTGGGATATTGACAAAGGGATTAATGGAGTTGACGGAACCCACTGAGTTTAATCAGGACACCTAATTACTTGTGTACATTTTCAGGGTAAAAAAAATTAAGGTAAGGCTATTGTCTTGTCGAGTCAATTCGACACACCTGCTTTTCCACGTTCTGCATTGCGTGCAAGGGTGCTAGCAATCAATGCCATAAAAAATCTACACTATAAGTTCCGCCAATACTCAACTCCGGACTAATTTTTTTTTAAATCGATGTACTATTACAAACCCCACATGCTTAGAAAAAGGTTCGAAAAATTATATGGAGAGTATTGCCCCACCTACGTATGAGAATGTTGTCAGGATGAATATTTGGAGGATGTGCAAGGTCGATGAAAAATTGAGTACTTGTACTGGTAATGAACCGAATATGATGAAAAATCATGTGAACAGCAGGTACTCAAAATTTCTAAGAAAATCATACACGGAATTTCCAATGAGGAATTCTGGTACATACATTCGGGATTAGATCGGACGAGCAAGGTTGGAGATTTGGCCTTGTGTTCTATGCTTGGACTGTGTGCTTTGTATGACAGGTGAGAGGTGGATTTTAACTTTTGACGGATAGGTAGGTCGGAATATCTTTCAAGAGCTCATACGGGAATTTTCTCGGTGGATAAAATCATAAAAACTATATCTCACTTATTCCAAAAAAATATTTCTTAAAATGTATATCTCGCTTTTTCTTTCCTTCCTACGAAATCATATATTTCAAAAAAAAAACTTTCGAGACACCCTCCATTCTTGTTTGGTACACCCTGTGCAGTCCTCCGTGCACAACCAGCCAAAATTCTCTACAAATTCTCAATTCTTTTGAAAAACTTGTGAGACACCCTGCAAGTTTATTTGGTTCACCCTGTGCTGCCCTCCAACCAACTTTCGCTACAAAATCCAAATTCTTTTCGGAATAATTTTTGAGACACCCTTAATTTTTACTTGGTACACCCTGTGTATCCCCCCTGTGTAGAGTAGAACCCGCCAAAATTCTCTACAAATTCTCAATTCTTTGAAAAACTTGTGAGACACCCTGCAAGTTTATTTGGTTCGCCCTGTGGAATCTTCAGCGTAGTGTCCACCAACCTTCTCGGAATAACTTTTGAGACACCCTTCATTTTTACTTGATACACCCTATGCAGTCTTCCACATTGTACCGCAAAACTTTAAAGAAGCAACCGAACGAATTCCCTTGTCAATCTGTCTTTGAAGATAATTTGTCAAAATTTCGAGAATTTTTTGGTGCGCTCAGCTCCAAAGCGCGCTGTGCTTGAAATAGGAGTGCAGCGGAGTGTAAACAGTACTTTGAAGAATTTTTTCAGTAACTTACCTTCTCACTGTTCATGTTCGTTGCGTTCACGTTCACGCGAGCAGCTCTCGTCAAGACTTCACTAATGTTGGTATAATTATTGGCCATGATGAGTGGTTTCCCTTTCTCTAAAGCACCCAGACTCGTCAAATTCAAATCCCATGAACCCCGCCGACCACGCCTACCATTAGTCATCGTCATCGCCACAATTTTTTCATCTCTCCAACAATCTTCATAAATTTCTGGCGCCGGCGATGGAATCACCATTGTCGCGCCATCTGTCTTATCATTCACAATGGACTTTTCAACTTCACAATTCACAAAATTCAAAACAAGGAACAGAATGATTCCAAGAATTAAACATCCCGTGCACGTTAGGACAATAATCATTTCGACGGAATCAGAATCGTAAACATACACCAATAAGCCGCCATTTTCAAGAATCACTAGAATGGCCGGAAAAATCCATGTGGATATTCTCATTGACCCTTGTAATGTCGAGGTCACGTCCCAGAAGAATATGTACGAGCACTTGGACACATAGAGTAAGAACTCTTGGGCGGAATAACTGCCTTCAAGCGCCACCTCTGAACCGATTTCTTCGTCGACCGTCGCCGGTGCCATTTTCTCTTCTCTCCGGCCAATCCAAGCGAATGTGATCACAAAATGGAGGAGAATGGGGAGTATGGCCCATAATTTTAAATGTGCAATGAGAATTCCAAGCACTAAGAGTCGACAGAGCAGAAGCATGAGACGACTCAACATATTTAACTCAATGTTCAACACTTGAGACCAATTCATAGTTCTGTCACTGTTCACTGAACACTTTAAATTGTCGGAGAATATTTGTGTGGTTTTCGAGTGGACATTTTGATAATTCTTTGGACCATTTTCGGATTTGATATAAGCGGATAAGGTCAACGCTATCATGACGCTCACAATTTCCGCCAAGATGACCCAGAAGGCTCTTCCGAACATTTCCTGTTAATTAAAAGTTGATTAAAATTAATTTTATATGACTAAATTTAGTGTATGCACAAAGTTGAAACTAATTAGTCTACATTCATGAAATCCGTGGTCCTTCGAACCGAATTAGTGGTCCTTCGAACCGGATTAGTATTCGTCACTTTAAATCAGAGTCAAAAGTAGACTGGCAAACGAACATCTTGTATCCGGATATTGGTATCCGGCGATGTCTGCGACATATATGACCCGAAATCAAAACTATGTCACCTTCGGCCGCGATAGCACGGAACAATAAAAAGATAAGCCTTGATAATAATTCCAGCCAACAGATTCGGGTCAAAATGGTCGGCTTAACGATTGGCTTTGTCTGCATTTTCTTAGTAATCCTAATCCTAATTTATTTTATTTCCTTCGTAGAAATAATTTCTGGACGTCGACACGTACAATCTAAAGAAATTAGTTTTAGCTGCCGCACTGGGCTGACAAGGGATCATTTTGAAATGAAAAACTCAAATCACATAACCAAAATGGGCGTATTAGCCTTCCTTGTCCTATTTTGCATTCAAAATGGTTTTCTTGTGATCCTCGAGCCCCTGAGCCCTGATGATCCTGAACATGCATGCCTTGCATATGAATGTGAACATTAGTGTTAGCGCATTGCAGCGCAGGCTAAAGATTTTTTCGGGAACGATTTGTGTCTCGCGCTCTTGGAGAAATTCAATTGTGAGCCTTAAAAAGTAATTTCTCTTCTTGGACTCAAATTACATTTTATTGTATTCTCTTTCAAATCCTTTCTGGTCTGGACGAACGTGATTCTCTCATTTCATCTCATTTGAATATTTAAGAGTAAGATAGAGTCGTATTTTTGTACGTACAGTGTGGTTCAAAACAATTTACGGATTTCTTGTTATCTGAAAATAACGGAGTCGGGGTTAGGGCAGAAAAAATAACACATACTATACTGAATTTGTATGGTACTGTGTGTATGTATTTATGAACCACCCTGTGCAGTGTGTAAAATTATGAACCACCCTGTGTTATATACTTTGTACCTAGAAAGAAGTAATTAAAAGATAGGTGGATAGAGTTACCTGTGGAAAGGTGATGAGGAAAGCCAAATGAATGGAGGTCAGTGGCAGTGATTGAATGTACACTTGGAACACCCTCAAGGCTACGAATTCCTGAACGTCCGCAGGGTCATACGCAAAAGCCAATTTTAGGTAGCGCCATAACAAACCTAAAACAGAAAATCAAAAATGTTACATAAACTCAAATTTTACCGAATAATTATGAAAAATTCATAAAAACACGCCGAAATTTTTGCCACCATCAATTTCGCAAAAAAAATGGGCGTCAGCAACATAATCGTAATTACACCCAATTTCATGCTGTCAACAGGTCAGCCAGTGCAGAAGAATGATTGATGGGACTCAAGAGCTTTCAAAATTTTATTTGATAAAAAGTTGAAGATGAACTCCCTAATTGTAGTCTTGTGTATTTAAGAGTGTCGATAATCTCAAGAATCGTGATCAATTTACAAGTTTCTCAAGTGCCCATTATTCCCAAGTACTGTATAATTGAAAGGAACCAGTACATTATCACTGATTGATCATGTTGATTTTATTTATAAATCAATTAGCGTATAGGAGAAACGCTTTAACTGTTCAAATACAAATCATGGGCCAGTGCGGCGGCTGTTTGTCGCAATTTTTATTAGCACTTTTATCTAGTTCTACTTCTACAACCAAGCATCAATTCTTTGTACAGGGTGGTTCAGAACCAATTAATCCTTTCTAAACTTTCATAAAATCAAGATGGCGTTATTTGCGTGTGACAATCTGGCAACACCTCGCGACTCATAAGTCTTAAGATGGTAATTTGGCAACACCGCGCGCGCCATAAGTCATTACATGCACTAATTGAGAAAACTCACCTCTTATTGTCTACCTTGTGAATTATTACTTTTGTGAAATAACAAATTAATCCTACTAGTCTTGGCTAATTAATTATCATGTCAAATTTTACAGGAGCACCTGTACTTGTACCCTTGGCAAATCATTAAATAATAAAAAGTGGTTCTTTGAAAAAATCCATTCATCCCGTGGGAATTCCATTCATGACCACTTCCTCCCGTTAAAACCCGATTTCAGTGTCTTATTCTTATTTCCTAGTCAAAAAACCCATAAAATATTTCATGGTTCATTCAATTGACTGTTAAACACTCAATATTTGTACTTGTACTGTCAAGTCAAAAGTTCACATTCACAGGGTGGTTCATCACATTTTACTGACTAGGCTGCTGTAGTACAAGTACAGGGTGTATCGCAATAATGGCGGTAATGATGTTGGGGTATGGGCATTCAGTTAACAAATATTTAATTGACATGGCCCAAGGCAGAATCAAATATTTGTCCTTCCAACCGGATTAAACATTAAGAAATGATGAACCACCCTGTAAATCGTATGGAATGTCAATAGGAAATTGGAGTCAAGACTTAGTGGTCGTAATTAATCACTCACTCACTAATTGTGAGAAAGTAAATCTCTGTTTGTTGAAGAATTCTTTACGGGATTAAAAGAACCCAAGACTTGTTCTCTTCAAATCTGGAATTTCTTTCTTATCTTAATTTTTCTGTGTCTTTGAAACTTTGAAGAAAACATGTAGTAAATCTTGTGAGATGTGAGGACACGAATGCCCTTAATCCTCATCTGTCTACCGTGGCCGTGGCTTATCCTCTTTCAAAACTAGCCTTGTTTTATTGAACTTGTCATTTGTAGTTTACAATTTACAGTTACTGTTTTGTTTTTCACTGATCACCTCATTTTATTACGCGCAGTACAACTGTACAACTCATCCATACCGTAAAATGTTAATGACACAATTCAATCCCGTTCCTTGTCAATTGTAAATGTCAATTAGATTTAATTTATGCAAACAAATTAAAAACGTGTGATTGCACTTAAGAAAGACAGGACAACCGTAATTTTTTGGTAGAGATTACGCTCCATTACTGTACAGATTTCATTCTCATTAGCATGACAAAATGCTGAAGACTGATATTCAAATTAATTCTTAACACGTCGCGTTGTGTCATTTTCCAAAGATAAAACAAGAATTTGTCTCGTTTGTCAGGTTTAGATACATTATTAAATATTTGATAGGGTGGTTCGTAACTTTTGTACGCCTGCAGGGGGTGTCAAACAAAATTTGAGATATACATTTTTTGGAGAGTCTTTTACTACATGGTCCATGGAGCTATTCCGCTCTCAAATCCGATTCGCGCATCGACGCTGACGAGTGAATAAGTACAAAATCGGCAGGAAAAGGCTCAAAGTACGGATTTTTAAACACTTTTCGGACTAGAACACATTAAGACAATTTGTGTTTCGTAAAATCAGCTGTTTTTTGATGCACACATCGATGCCGACGAGTTGCTGAGTACAAAATTGACAGGGAAAAGCCCAAAATATGGATTTTTAAACGCTGTTTTGACTAAAATACGACAAAATAATTTGTGTTTCCTGTTTCGTAAAATCAGCAGTTTTTTGCCGTATTTTTGTGCATTTTTGGTAATACTTATTCCACCAATTTAGGAAAAAGTCGATTTTCATTGACAACGAATGGAATGTCGAATTGTCCATGTTTTGTGACCCGTGTTATCCTTTGAAAAAATCGTACAAATCCAAAAATGTCCCTTAATCGTAATTCACTCTGACATTGTGACTGACCTAAAAGAGTGAAGTGCATGACGTAGCAAAGGAGTCGAGCGAAGGCTCTTCCGACGAAGTCCAGTCCACGACACACCCAAACCATACTCACGGTCGTGACCAAAAGTGAGGTGACCAAGGAACTGAAGATGAGGAACCAACGCCAGTCCCACACTAACACCAGTCCTAATGATCGCCAACAATGCAGGGTCAGGAAAATCTATGTTGGGACACAAAAACAATCAAATTCAAATCAAAGTTGTAAATTAACTTGACATCAACATCCATGTGTCTTTGTCTAAACATGGGTACTCCTGCTCAGTATATTTCCATTATAAGGTAGGCCAATACTATAGTACACAAGAAAAATGTTGTACGGTAAGGTCTCGTGGACCCTTGAAGTCTCTCACTTATTTTTAGAGGGAAGTTTATTTATTTTGAAGAGAAGGAGGGAAGAAATTCCCATTTATTTTCAGGAACATGAAAAAGAAAAGATTTGAGATATTTTGGGGTTCTTTTCCCCTAAGGGTAGACCATTAATGGTTACGACGTACTTTAATGAGCATTCCTTCATCTTTTTGTACTATTATTACCTGAACCCCAATTTCAATCAAGTAGGTTGCAATGAGACCAGTAGCTCCTGACAAGTGTTGTAATCGTAGACGAGTTCCACTTTGTAAACTCAAACCTGCCACTTTTCCACCGCCACTTAAGCAAACCACTCCACCGCTTCCACTTCCGTCAATGTGAGTCCCAGACATGGGCACGGACAACGCTTCCTTCATTTTTTAACACTTTTTACTCCCAAAATCCTCTCAAATTATTCACGATCACGATTTCACCACAATTTTTCTCACTTTACCCCATTTTATTTTCAGGCGGACGCCATTTTAGTTGAGATATACATTTTCTTTATTTAACGTTGATTTTTTTTATAGTTGACATGCCAGCAATCTGGAAATATTCAAAAATAAAATTGTTTTAATTATTTGGACAGCGTAGTAGTACGGGATTCCCATCTGCTACCTGATCATGGAAGAGGGTAGTCATAGAGGTCATGACCCTTAAAATTAAAATGGGGACTTGAAATAAGAAACTACTTCCTTGTTTATATTTTTGATGCTTGTGCGTGCAAGATTTTATGAAATCGTTTCGTTGCGCGCTGTCATATACATACATATTTGGGGATTTGATTTACCACCGGTCGCGCTGGTTGTCAAAACCTTGAGCTTGACTCATTTGTTCAAAGAGACACAAAACAAATAAAATATGCAAGTCGTAGAGTTACAGTTACATCCGTAGCTGCGGTACAACTGAGTTTGTTTATGTTTGTTTGTTTTTCCACCTAGTTACAATTTACATATTTGACATGACGACCGGACTAGAAAACGCGTTCCACAGAGACAATTTAATTAAGAAGTTATTTTATTTTACATCTTTCTTAAATTATGTTTCAAATCTATCTCGGCGCCAAACTGCTGAGACAAACCAGAATTTTGCGGGACCCTGAGGGAGTATTTAAATTCTGCACAGTTTAAATTCCGGAGTGGTATTTAACTCTGAAAATCAACATAGTTTGACAAGGTAGGCTCATACTGTTCAAAAAAAATTAATTTTTTTTACCGAAATTACCAAAAAGCACACCTTGAACCAAATATTCAGTTTTCAATGGCTCATAAACCAAAAATTGTAGAGAATTTGACATTTTCCGGGACAGTACTGGCGTCATCCGCATACTAATCAAATGTTGTTTAAACTTTCACAGACAAGATTTATGACCACAATGGACAGTTTTTTTTGTGTATGTCCGTATAAATTTGTATTTACATAGAGCACGGGATCCCTTGTAAGGAAATGATGGATTGAATAAAGGCGCGCAGACAGCGCAGTGAAGCGGATTACAGATTGCTCAATGAAACAAAGGTTTAATTCAAATGAATTGACCCATTCTGATTCAAGTGACATTAAAGTTGTTTGATGGCGTTCACCACGCCCATGTCCGTCTGTCTCCGGACGTGTCTCACCTGTTTTTTTGATCTATGACCAAATGCTAATGTGACTGGTTGACAAACCTTGTTTGTGTGTGAATAATGTGCGTGTACGCATAATGCAAGACAAGTCCCTTTTAATCAAAAGACCTGTACATTTGTATTGTATTGTAGCACTCACAACATTAGATTTAATTTATTCGTATAATAATTCTACAGGTTGCTGACTGGTATCCGGAAACACTTCATAAATTGGCTAAATACTGTAAAAACAATAAGAAATCTTCAAGTTTAAGGTTTGTCTCTGACATAAATGTCATCATTTATCTAACGGTGGATATCGCTGAGATAAGAAAACTTGCACACGTGGAAATACTTGGAATCTTCAGAAAAGTTGACGAGGGAAGGGTATATCAGTCTGTGGCAGAAAACGGTTCAAGAAGCTCCCTTGTCATTTCACAGGGTTTAATGTTGGCTACCTTTTAAACTGGCACCAAATTTAATGGACATGGCACAAAATTGAATACCGTTAGCACCAAAATAAATTAACAGACACCAAAATATTCAATCTGACACCAAAATAAATAATCTGACACCAAAATAGCCAGCTTAAATATTTCGGTGGCAATCAATTAAACTGGCACCAAATTTAATGAACATGGCACCAAATTAAATACCTTTTTTTGGTTCCCAGAAATTTGATGCCGGTTTAATTTATTTTGGTTCCCAGAAATTTGGTGCTAGTTTAATTTGTTTTGGTGCCAACTTAAATATTTCCCTTTAATGTTTTGTGGTTGCTTTAAGGAGGTTTATCTCCACTGGAGTCCATATGATCACGTGACCCTCAAAGCACGCCCATAAATGGCAATGGCGGCAACGGGGCGTCTTAGGACACCCTACCCTACAATTGAGTACGGTAAAC
>JAQGCA010002469.1:0-13861 GCA_034698945.1 Protaphorura quadriocellata | reverse complement strand
GCCCTTAGGATTTGGTTGATGTGTCCAAAACACCAATTACCATCACTTTGTGCTTTTTACTTTTTAAAATTTCGGCTACCTTAAACAGGCTTAAACGCCGCACTCCGCCTTAACATCCTGCGACTTAGCGGGGCAATATTTATTTGAGGCCCTGTAGATTAAACACATAAAATTATCCCGTATCGTACCAACATTACAAGCTGTTACACCCGACCCGACCCGTGCTTGGATTGTGCGTGTGGCGTCAAATTGGCTTTCTCGATCTCAACCAAAGATCGACCCAATCTTACGTCACAAAAAATGAGCTGAAGCTGACATGTTGGCAAAGAGGAAACTGTTGGCGGGCGGGATATCGGACTAGCAAGACAACCCGGACAATTATTGCGGGAGTCGAGGATTATTTGGGCGCAGCGAACAAACGTTGATTAATAGAGCAAATACGAAACGACTCTTAAGAAAAAACGGGGGAAACCTCCAGATTTCGCTCCACGACTGTTCCGTTTGTTTCAAGGACTAGTATATATCTAGCTTACAAAGTTCTATCGAGTTATTCTAGTCAGACCCTGCTCGTGCATCCAATATCAGAATCCAATGACAACCTAACCTAGCCTTACAGTGCCAACCTAACCTTCTCAAGCAATATATGTGAAAGTCGTGTAGTTAGTCCGTCCCGTGACGCATTCAATTTCGAGTAGTAAATTCTATTAGCAGCCATCAACATAATGCCATATATCTTTAAGTAACACCGAATTCCAATACACCTGATAGAAAAGAATATACTAGGATATTCTTATGCCCGACTAGTTTAATTTTTTGAAAAGATTTTTTGTGTTACCATTATGAGACAAACAATGAGCATACTCGTATGTGTGAATGCATTTGGAAAAAACACGTAAATAAAAAAAAATCAGTCGCTGCCGCTTAGTAATTACTAAGACTTCAGATTCGGATGGAGAGATCAATGCGAGTATATGAATGGAAATAAAATGTATGGAAAATCCGGGTAACAGAACCAAATCCACGCATATAACGCACCACACACTACAGCAACTTAGTAACGAATGGACTACGAAGTACAGAGGACGATGTTTATTTTCGTCGTCGAGCCAGACAGGAAGGCAGGAATTCCAAATTCGTCTAATTTGCTTGCGTCGTGCCTCTGAATTCGGAAAATTGTCTGCAATAAAGTAGGCACCTTGTCACTCAACAAGACCCAACAACAGAAATATTAAACATGTACATATCTAACACGAGGAAACCGAATTTGCTTTCATACATTCGGTATTTTTAATCTTTAATCCGAACTGCAAGTTTCGAGAGCTCAACACAAACCATTTCCCAAAGCTCATTGCAGGGCATCAAATATCAACTCTCACTAACGTAAGAACTCACAACGGATATAAAGCGTGAACACTGCACTGGCAGGTCAAAATTATTGAGTTTGCCTGACTGAATTCAGAATTGTGCACTAAAATTCGTCGCCAATCGTTGCAGGTCGTAACCAAATGTTTTCGATGAGGGCCCAAACTCTGTTATTCTTTTCGCAACTAGTATATGAGTAAATAGACATAAAGGCCGTAATTATATTTACTGCCACGAGCCATGCATCATAATTTATAATATCCAACTCTGAGGAGAGGAATATTTAACCCTTAAATCAGCCCTAAAAGTTTTTGTTTTAACTTTAGCAACCGTAGAAAAGTAAACTCAGTTTACTTTTTACTATATGCCGTTACGTTTCCTTCGAATTCCTTTCTCTGTTCTATGTAGTATAGTATACACAAATGAAAATTATGTTGTAAGGATGAGTCTATCTGATTCTTCGAATTCTAGCCACAAAGTCATCAAACAAACTATTATTCCCAAGTGATACAAAATCAGAAGTTAGAATAAGAATTGTCTCAAATTGATCAAATAGGTATTATTCTTGTGTCTACATATTTTATGTGAGTCGCGCAGGCTCGTGCTCCTCTAAGAATATTTCGTACTATAGCGATGAATTATATGAATGATTAGAACTGTTCCTTCGCATACATCTTTTTATTCATAAGTTTGACTTCCTCTTGAAATGATGTCATCTAATTTCCCTTTGGAGAAATGATATTCCGTGCATCCATCACATTATATGTATGAGATTGCAGTAAAGTGAGCACATCCTTCCTTCAAACGAAAAAATGAAGGAAGAATTCTTCCATTTGCAATTATGTATTCTACATTTACATTTCTACAGATGCGAACATGTTGAACGTTGGAAATATAAAGATATCTCAAACGCAACTTAGAACTGTTTATAACCATGACTTTTATTAGGTCAAAGAATTGGAGGAAATGCATTTTGATAAAGTTCATTTTATCTAATTAGTACCAATATCGACATCATACCAAAACAGCTATTGTTAGTGCGAATTATTGTCATTTTTGGTTATTTAGGTGTAGCTATAATTAAAATATGTATCACTTTTACTTCTCCATAGAACAGTCCTAGACAACTAGGCGGTGATTTACAGAATTGTCTGCGACTGTAGAAATTATGTCTAATATAATATAAATGATAGCATTATATCGAAAACCAATTAAATTGCGTAACAAAATTGTACCATATGACAATAATGATATCGGTCCAATCTGTCCAGACTTCGAAAACAACTTGTATACACCGGACTGTATGAACAACTTTATCGGGACTCTTATGTCTTATGACTAGCACTCATTCATAATAACATGTCAAGCTAACCGTATTGCTAGTCACTGTTGATATGTGTAACTCTGTTTCAATCCAAATTCAACTATCTCACACCGAAGCTACGCAACATCCTCTGCAACAAAATATCATTATAACCATTTACCATAAGACTCCATCTGTCCAAACATTAAAACATTTCCACATCCATAGCCATGTACTCTATACAAACTCACAGACTCGCACTCCTTTCTCAGTTCTGCAAATAAAATATTAGGCTACTATATGGAAGTGTTTAGTTTATATTTACAAAGCTAAGCATTATTTGTGTTCAACATAACATAATATTAATATAGAAAATAATACGCACAGGACGCGAGGGATGTTTCATATCAGTAAAAAATACCGTAAGTCTTCGGTGTTCCACTCTTTCTTACTAAACACAGCTTGACTAACAAATCGAGATGGACATGTTTTATTCATAAGGAAGTTAAGGAACTTTCAGAGTGACTACGAACAGAAGCTTTTCTCTGGCATCGAAATCTTAGAGTATATTATTCGTAGAAGTAACAAAAAATGCTCCACGTCAGAGGGCTTCAGCTAGCACCTTTGAAAGAATCCATGACCTACAAAATTTAGATGGTCTAACCTAAATTAACCTAAAACACAAGAACAATTCGTACTTAATTTTTTTTTATTTTAAGATATGAAGTAAAGTCTTTTTGGATTTGCTCAAAGTCGAATAGCCTAACACAATCTCTATATTTCTAAGTTGTATGCTGTAAATGAAAATAAAATTTCAATTTCACGAACCTTTCCCAACCAATCAATCCTATCATTCCTATCTCCTTAGGATTAGGACTGACTGGACATTTTGGGATAAAAGAGTACGACTACGACTACACTACAGCCAAAGCCAAGGAATTTTCGAGAACGAGACAAAAGACGAAGAGAAGAGACTTGTGCTGTGTGGGTTATTTTACAGGTAAAATACAAAGTACCTTATGTCCGCATGTTCCTTTTGGTTTGTTCTACAAGTAACTCTTCCAAGCCAGTGAGTCTGAGTCCAAGGAGGCAAGAAATCTGAAGCCCATTCTGTCATGTTTAAGAAATAAGAATCGAAAACTCCCTTATTATTAAAAGCCTTATAGCGGTCACATTCATAAAGCTGGTTGCCCTACCCTGCCTATAATGAAAAATCTTACGGCGCCACTGAGTCCACAAGGGTTGCAAGTCACAAGTAACAAACTAACATCATCTCAACCGAGGCTCATGACGGAATCTCTCTCCAATTATTAAATGTTGCACCTATCAGCCTTGTCCGCCATTCCTTTTGTACCTCATCATCTACCTTAACCTTTCGACTTCACTAAACTATAACTATACTGCAACCTGCAACCACCTTGGTAAATGACTAATACCTACTTCCACTTACTACGTACTGACGATGAGTTAACTCTTCCTTATAATACGAGAAAGAAGTAAATCAAATCAGCGAGCGACGTATTTACGATGTTGATTTATTTGGGATATGCATCACACTTATTACTTGATGGATAAGTGGATAAGAAAATTGCACTAGAAAATAATCGATTAAACATTTAACGATTAAAACAATTTTGAAACCAGCGTATAACTAGAAAATCCTTACTTGAAAGCTGTTGTGAATTCGAAATTTCAGACCGATCCGAACCAGCGAACCTGCCCACGAAGTGATATCACCCTCATAATGGTGTAACTCCGTTTTTTGGCGGACGTTTTCAAAATATAATTTCTGGTTAATACACCTCAAGAAGAGTTTGCCATTCGTGCCACGGTATATTCAGGTCGATTCGATGATCAGTGTCAGAGTTAATTCAGTTAATGCAATAATACGAAATATGTCAAGCCTATTTTGGTCGGGCCTTTATGAAATTATTTAAACGACGCCCTCCAGGTCAGAAAATTGCTAAGGAGGAGGATGTGGCGATTTTAAAGCTCGAGTCCTCGCCCGAAACACTACAGACGATCTACATATTTTCGGAATGTCTGCCACCCTGTCTGATCTCTCCAGATTTTCATCATTCCATCCATCCATCACAACTGTAACAACTCAAACATTCATACCTACCAGACTTCAAGCTCCAACCAAAACTTAATTCAGTCCAGGATTAGAATAGAATGTTCCAAGACAACAAATATTTCATCAGAATAGAATAAACAAAAGACTTACCTATCTATCTGCTAGGTACCTGGCGCCCACTATTTAAACCATTCAAAATATTGCACCCTTTCCTCAAAAATCTACACTGCGTAGGCGTAGTCTATGTTACGAGGCGCTGGCAATTGAATTGTACTCATTCAATTCGTTTATACAATTAAAACTTCCTCAGTCAAATAGCTTACCACATGCAAAAGCACGCACGACCCGGCCAGCACACGATAAACGTAAATATATATACAAAAAGTAATCTACTCCACCACAAGACTATGCATTCAATTCCGCTCATTTTCCTGCATAAACGTCCTCGTCCTCATCTTGGAATGTGAATGCGAGGAAAACTCTGCTATAGTCTGGTCGGCAACAGTCAACACGCAGCCCAATCAGTCTTGCTCAGGTGGGCTGATTCTGACTCTGACTCGAGTTTCATTCGTATTGTCATTTACCATTTAACGTGTTCTAAGCCTGCCCAAGTTTATATTAACTACGAGTAGATTCGTTCATGAATTCAAAAAACGACACTGTTGGTGGATGTATACCGTACCGCAGTAAAAAAAACCTAGTCGACAATAAACTGAATGGTTGACTTTGGATACCCTACCTATACTACAGGTTTTATTTATTCTTCCGAAACAAGCTATAGGTATACACACAGAGAAGGTGTTAGAGTGGAGTTCAGCACAGGTGAAAGAACTTGATTTTCATCAGAGGCTAGCCTTCGAAGGCCATAATATACATATCCCATCGCAGCTTAGACTTCAGCATAACGTTAACCAAATTGACTGATGCCAAATGCCAACTATTTAAAACACACCTTCTATAGTTGACTGGAAGAATGCATTTTGAATTATTTTACTCTTTGCAATAATACAAAGTAAAAGCAAAAAGCTGTTCCTGCAGAAAATCTCAACATCGGACAAATGGACATACGGGCAAATAAAATTGCATACAAATGTTACCCCCGACTGAACTACAAGAAATGAAGTCTTTGCTTGAAATCCAGCTGTTTCAATTTCGTATACACTTTCTCCATGTCCATAGTGGAGAAAGCAGTACTTGGATAGGATTGGATTGGATGTAATTTTATTTAAGTCATCAATAATCACAGTTCGCACGACGTAAACATCAAAAATTAAACATTGAATTATTAGTAAGTGACATCGATTCCGACTGTAACTAAATTACTTTAAACGGGAAGAAGAGAAGAATAATACTCAACAAAAAGCTTAATTTAAGAACAAAAAACAGTGAAAATACTGAAATCGTAATACAACAAACACATAAATCGATACATAATAAAATACCGATACCAATACCAATACCAATGGAGGTCTGAACCATTGTTTTGACAATAGAGCTTTTAAGTGATTTCAAAGGTAAAGTTAGGAGATATGTCTAGACCAGACTAAATCTTAACCAGAATTAGTCACAAACATATTCCATGACATCATAGCATTCATAGCATGTGGTTAATTCTATACCTTCTGTCCTAGTACCCTCTGAGAACACCACCAATTTTATCACCTACTAGTACAAATAATACTTGACTGTTTACGCCAAGTACGAGTACAGTACAAGTACAGTGTATAGTCTATACAGTGTATAGTAATTGGTATGTTATGGTATCTAGTATCTACTATTATGTGATGTGTAGGTAATAGTAATATCTACTAATAAATAATGAAGACATAGATAGAAGGCTTCCCTCGAGCACTCGACATTCTCAACATGATCATGACTGCTAGTACTTTATAACTATAACTGGTAGAACTGGTTAAAAACACATTAAGCGATTCTGGTTCGTTCGTTCAAACTTGAAGAGATGTGACTGCCGATGACGCATACAACTGATTATTCATACCAAGTCAGTCGTCAGTCAGTCATTCCACTCCTTTCCCTCGCCAAGCTGGAGTCACACTATATCATATCATATATAGTAGTCAGTAGTCAGTTAATAGTTAAAAAATACAACCTGTCTATAGTGTTGGCCGCTGACTGACTAATGCTTATAATACTAAGTATACCTTGTAATGGATAAAGTGGAAGGAAACCCCTCATATAATTATAATTCAAACGGCAACCGTCGAGGGATATTCCACGCCACGTAATTTAATCTTGCCAACCTAAAGCCAAAGTTAGCCACATGTATGTACATCATACGTACTTACGTTATACACGATACACAATACTTTGAATGTCGTTTTTAGAATTGACAACAACAAACACTTTCAATAAAAAATGCGTGAAGATAGCGTCGTCTCGTCAGACTAGTTAGTGGTCGGTAGAAGTTGCTTAGCTTGCGAATGCAAATAGCCACCACAGTGTTACAAAACAAGTAACAAGTCCTACAATAACAAAATCCATGGATTCCCTCATTCCCTACCTAATTTGGCTAGATGAATGTCATAAAAAACTCATTCTAACACTCAAACATGTTGTGTTCTCATAGCTCTTCATATTCTCGGTGACTGGCGACTGGCATTCTGAAATTCTGATTGTTCAAAATACATTACCAGTGAATCTAAGCATCAACCAAAATCTTAATATTATGTCATAGACCATCGCCAGGCCACGTGGTCGTCTTCACAGAAAACTGTCTATTTTGATATCTGAATATCACGATTTAAAATATGTATATACTCTCTGTGACAACAGACTCTCCCATGTAAGGTCACCTTCGTAAGATGAGCTAAAGAAACGTTTACGTTTAATTTTTGATGTTTATATTGTGTGAGCTATAGAATTGACGACTTAAATAAAATTACATCCAATCCAAACGTTCCCCTGCCTCCTCGGACATCACAAATTCACAAAGATCTTATTGTTAGTTGTGAATCCAAAACCGCACAGTCTAAAAGCACCAACCCGATTTTGCCGAACTAGCAGTCATAAAATCAAAAAGCCTTAAAGCCTATCCGCGCACAATATTCACGAGAAGATCTTTGTGATCTTTGTGTAATATAAAAAAGGCTCCACAGCCAAAACCGCTGAACCAAATCAAATAATGTTTACATGTACGGCCCAAAAATCAGCCGTGGGAACTCTGTGATGTAATTTGAAAAATAATTTTCAAAATTTGAACATTTTTTGAGTTTAAAACGGGTAGAACAGGAGCAGCAAACCCTGACATGGCTTGGAGTAAAATATTTTTGGGGATGGGAGAAATTGTTGACGCATGAGTTGACAAACATTCGTCGTTCTACAGTACCAAATGATAGGACAAAATTATAAAAACTCTTAATTTTCAAATAAAATTCACACACACACACGACAGGACTGCACTGTAGGGTGAATCATCACAAATTAAACCTTACAGGGTGGTTAGTTAGTTAATTTCTTTTATTACGGTCAAGAAGTTCGGAAGAAGTTTTTCTGTAAAAAACGAGATTTGACCTGGAAATTCACTAATACACTGTAGGAGGTTAGGGAATGAACTTTACAGTAGGGTGGTTCTAGGCCATGGGTGGTTGAAAAGTAGTTTTTTTTTGTAAAATACGAGATTTGACCTGGAAATTCGCTATTACGCTGTAGGAGGCTGGGAAATGAACTT
Organism: Protaphorura quadriocellata; assembly: GCA_034698945.1. Classification (NCBI taxonomy): domain Eukaryota; kingdom Metazoa; phylum Arthropoda; class Collembola; order Poduromorpha; family Onychiuridae; genus Protaphorura; species Protaphorura quadriocellata. The sequence goes on along the minus strand of JAQGCA010002469.1, from coordinate 5,431 downwards.
TTCAACAGGGAGATTCATAAATTAAGCCATACAGGGTGGTTCAAAAGAAGTTCTTTTGTAGAAAACGAGATTAGACCTGGAAATTCACTAATACGTTGTAGGAGGTTAGGAAAAGCACTTTACAACAGGGTGATTCATGGTGAATATGTTAATATTTTGGGTTGCTTAGCAACAAAATGTAATTAAAATGTTTTCATGCCGCTTAAATGAGTGAAAACGATTAGGGGATGGATTGAGACGGTCGGGATGATAATATTTTGGGTTTACCCGCGACACAATGTAGTTAAAATGTTTTGATGCCGATTTGCTTAGGAAATGAGAGAATACGATTAGGGGATGGATTGAGACGGTCGGGATGATAATATTTTGGGTTGCTTCGCAACAGTGTAGTTAAAATGTTTTGATGCCGATTTTTTGAGGAAATGAGAGAATACCATTAGAGGATGGGTTGAGACGATCGGGATGATGATATTTTGGGTTGCTTAGCAACAGAATGTAGTTAAAATGTTTTGATGCCGGTTTTTTTATAGAAAAGGAGAGAAAAAGATTAGCGGATGGATTGAGCCGGTCGGAATGGTAATATTTAGGGTTGCTTAGCAACAGAATGTAATTAAAATATTAGTATGTCCTACTACTAGGGCAGGGTGAGGTCGGCCGACGGGCCTGCTAGTACGTTATAAGTATGTGATAAAGTCTATTTTCTACCGGCAAGTAAAATATAATATTTTGACAGTTTAATATCCTGAGACATTTAGGAGCGCACATTTGGTATTCGGATTTCAATCTTGATTTGAATTTTCAACTCAAGTTTAATGTCAATTACGATCAATGAATAATTTGCCATCTTCGATTAATTTCTCAATATGTACAGTACATGTTGCGCTGTAGTCCGAAACCAGAGATGGTAATAAGCCGAGCTGGTTCGGCCTTGCTTAGAGTTTCAGCTGCCCATTTAAAAAAAAAATTCTTTGGCCCAGCTTAGACGGCTTCATTGGACCGACCCGATCCGAAAAAATGTCTCTCATTCTTGGTTTATTAGTTCTACGAAATAACGATGTTCCCGATAGGTTAAATTATCATAGAAAACATTCTCATCCGTCTCTCTAGCCATGATTACTTTTTTTAGAGGACAAGTCGACAAGTTGACTCCGCAATCCGCAACTACTTTAATTTTATGTATCCACCCTTACGAACTTGAACAGGCAACATACCATTTATTTGAGTACCTGCCAGAAAATAAAATGAACTCTTCCGAATCTTGCCTCTGGTCTGGCCTGCACCGCATCCAACTCTGGCTCAAACAAAACCCGAAAAACAAGTGCATTGCATTCTTCTAAATCGAGATTCGAGAATAACCTGGGGTCCGAGACTCCGGCATAATATCGCTTGAATTCTCTGTCGTTCCTATACTTTATATACATCTCTTCGCATGTGCTCCACCCTTAACAACCTAAAACCTAACAAGCAATGTTTCCCCGTTGCGCGTTGGTAACGTTGCAGTATTCTGTTGTATTGAAACTTTTTGGGATACCCCTTCCTTCCGTCCACGTCTTTCAAGTTGATGTTCAGCCATCATGTACGTACTTTTCCTCGCATTCCTGAGGGGGATTCCCTATATTTCGACGACGTAATGCTTTGCTTCACCATTCACCTAGTTACGACTTACGACGAATAATATACACGAGGATTTCAATCTATATTGCATTAAGACCGACATTCATGCAAGGCATAGGGCGGAGACAACCCGTCCTAGCAAAAACTAACCTCAAATTCTTATGCATGCAAATAACACTGAAGGCACTGAAGGGTGTGGCAAAATAATGCCGTAGCCGCACACTACACCAGAAGTAGACAATAACATGACATTAAGCATTCACTTCATTGACGAGAATCAATGGTGGAATGAATGAGCTGCTATAAAAATAAAATTCTTAGTTACGGTTATCATTAGCAAGAATTTGGAGCGTCATAGTCTAGAGTTTGAGTGACAATATAGTGACTAACAGCCTTGACCTATCCTGGATGTGAAATGAACTTTGACATTGTCATTTTCCCAAGTTATTTTATTATAGGGAAATTAGACCCGTATACTGGGATGTGACATCCGAAGTGAGAGACACAGACCATTGAGTAACGCCATCGGTTTAGTGATGTATTGGCATCACATGCAATAAGAATAAACACAATGCAAGCTGAGTCCATCAGATCTGTCCTTAAACAGTCAAGATAAGAACACTCAAAAGTAATTTAACATCGAACATTAGGATAAAATAGTTCTAAATGAATTGCTAAAAGTTTAAATTACTTTTGAGCGTTCTTGACTGTTTAAGCGCAGAACCGATGGACTCTGCATTGTGTGTATTGCGTGTGATGCCAATGCCAATACGTCACTATATCGATGGCGTTACTCAATGGTTTGCGTCTTTAACTTCAGATGCCACTTCCCAGGTTCACAGTATATAGGTCTACTCCCCCTATTTTATTAAGACCTGATCTCAATTCTCAAATCAATTAAGTACATAATATGGGGAACACATTTGGAAAAAATCCAGAAGAGAATTGGGACGAAAAGTTGACCCGAACAGACTTTCCGGTTTTCGTCTGAAACGACGTAATTCGATGTTTGATTTTGTATGATTGACAACGTTAGTATACACGTACAGTTTACCGGAATAAAGTTAACTCATCGACTCATCCCACAGAACTAACCAATTTGACAAGCAAATACTGCAGTTTCAAATGTCGTTATTACTTATTACGGAAGAACTAGAAGTACTAGAAATGAATTATCGAACTGGTTACTGGTTTAATATAAAATGAAAGTCGTGTACTTCAGTGGCAAGTGAGTGCAAGTGAGTGCAATGGTAAGTGATTTAATTTAATTCGGAATTAATCCAGCGGAAGTGATGGTGATGAGTGAACCGGGACAACACGAGACAAATAGGAATAAGAAAAGAAAATAAGATTGTTTACCTAAGATTACTGAAATATGATAATATTGTAGTTAAAGTTGAAGTCATGAATCATGATATTGAAACAACCCTGATTTGCAATCAGCAGCGCATATATTAGTCAGTCTAATCTCTAGTCTGATTGTGAGAAGTGCTCTCAGCTTCAACAGACTTGCGAATTCTTAGTGGTACATCTTTAACTTTAACTTTAGTCGGTCAACCATTTTATTTCAATATTCTTTACTAGATCGTTATTTGCGTTATTTATTACCAGTACGAAGTTGAACTTGGTTAACCTGAACTGAAGAGATTTAAATCTAAATGACTTTAACAGTAACTAACGAACGAACTATTCTATTAAATTAAAAAAAAGTCTATGTAACGTACCTCTACCTCGCTTCCGCATCTTGTGATGATTACTTTGTTTCTATAATCAGTAATCACAAATATGTAAAATTCAGGTAAATGTTGACTGCAAGGAATTCCAGGACGGTTTTGGCTTTTTCTTTCACTTAATTGACACTCCTCGTCTTCGTCGTAGTAATCTCGTACCGACCGGTTTACACTAATTCACAAATAACAGAAAACAGAAATTCAGAATTCGTTCGAAGCCAGCACTTTCCAATTTAACTGCTTAGTTTCCACTATCACTATCCATCCATGCATTGTGTGTATGTATGTATACTATACGTACTTAATTATTAACGGGTGCACCCATATTGAATAGTGATATTAATTTTTAAATGTTTAACACAAAAAGACAGTGTCAGTGAAGACATTCACGATTCACGGTCATTCCCTGTTCACTGGCTGGCTGGATGAGTCGTGTCGCGACCATCTCAAATCCGAACACCAATGTGATATACCGTTCCAGATTTTATAATTCTAAAGCCAACAAGGTAAATAAATACGTGACGTGCAACGTGAGTGAGGACAAAGGACATTCAAATTATTGTGATTCACACAAACGCACCGACACACCACTATCCATACATCCTTACGTGATTTAATCCAATTGAGCATGTCAGTTATTCTATTCAGTAGTTGGAGGAATGCGTTAATCCTTTTTCTTGTGAATCGTTGAATTAAAATCCCGATATATTAACATGTACACAGTTCATTCAATCACAACCGACCGAAGCACCCTATCCGTCCGTGTGTGTGTTGTGTCTATCCAACACATATTTATGTGCACAATGCGTGGACCCACGAAAAGGGGTTTCCCGTTCTTTTCAACGTCTCAGGTCCCATTAATCAGAAAATAAGTGTATAAGGGTCAAAGGGAGAATAGTATTAGGACAAATTGACTGGGGAATGTTGAGTTGGGTCAGTCAGAGTGGACTTAAACTAGTTAAGTTATGTTGGATGACGAAGCTGTAAGTGGTTGTGTTTAGACAAAGTGCAAAGTATGAGTGAGCCTCGTCCTCCGTCTGCCTGGGCTCTCCCTCATTCTCAGTAATTGCGTTCTCAGCTCACACGCTCACTCACCATTCAATGCAAAATCCAATGCACCCATGCAGTCGAGTCATCCTCAACATCCTCGACGCATGGCATGGCCACCGCATCGGCATCTCCTCCTGACCAGACACAGATTATGACGACAGCGAAGTACACGGCATTCTCGAATCCCGACCCGGGTCCGCACCCGGAATCGGAATACCTATAATGTGTGGTCTAGAATCGACAGCCGTTAGCATAGCACTGATTAATCGACTGAATTATTTCATACAACTGTTACTGTTACTGTGCTGAGTTCTGTATCTAAATAATGAAAACATCAATAAGTAATAACCTTTCAAAGTGGTGATATTTTTCTCAAAATTTTGACAAACACAATTATTGAGCTCAACCACTAACGTCAAGAATCGACAAACCAGTTACCGATTAGATGACGAAGAAAGGACGGGGCGAGGGACTGGTACGTACAGCTGTACAGCTTCCAGATATGTCCCTGTTTTTCTGGGATCGTCTAGGTTTCTTTGCCCAAAAAATTCAAGCTTATGACAAGCACTGTACACGTGACTGTACAGTATTATCAGAAGATGTTTGTCGAACAGCAACGTGTCCATCTCTCCGGTATTGAAAATCTTGAAGGCCTCCGAAATAGATATACTACAGAGCATATGCATGTTGGTATTATATGATGTGTACGGAAGTTGCGCCCTGATATTTTCTCGATTACCGAACTACTGTCTGTCGGACGTACCCCCCCCCCTTTGTTTATGATTTGTTGTAAACAAATTGCGAAATTATGTTACGGTCACGCAATTAAATTGCATTGTGACACTATGATTGTGAGCTCTTGAACTGATTCCAATGGCAGTAACATACAAAAGTTTTGTGTCACTACGGGACCGACAATTATGGCGGGGGGGGGGGAACATACTTTTCATACCCGATTAGGTACCATTAGGCGTAGTCCCCCCCTTGGGATTAATGTTTATACATCGCTTAACGGTACACTCCCCCCTTGGTCGGTA
>JAQGCA010002468.1:0-13862 GCA_034698945.1 Protaphorura quadriocellata | reverse complement strand
CTTCAATCTCTCCGGTTAAAAACATTATTTATACATTCTTGTTTTCCACTGGAGCTTTCCAGTGGTTCAGATGGCTTATTTTTCAAATATTATATGCATGTATCCTCGCCTAGACGACTTTTAAAAAATAGAGGGACTAGTCTCCTGAGAACCGGGAGACAGCTGTCCTACTTATGATGACAAACGGGGTTTCATATAGTGTATTGCACTGAACATCATAACATATTATACATAACCCTGCGTGCCTCCCATTTTACATCATCATTGCCATGCTTCACCGGTCATTCATTCAAACGAATCTTCAAATGTTAATGTTAATGGCTACATTTACATTTACATCACATATGTTCATGTCACTCAACCCGGCCATAGGCCAAGCCATGTAGGCTCAAGTCATTTCTCATATTTTGTAGGAAATGCACTTCACATATGCACTCCAATGTTTTCATCAGTTTTCCTTATTCCCGAGTATGTTTTAATTAATGATTTTCAGATATGGCAATGGATTTTCCAGACACCAGCCAAGGGTTAAGATTATTAAGTGAAATATTGTTTGAGGATTTCGTATACAGCACAGCAGAGTAAGTGTGAATTATGAGGTCATAGTACTAGGCCACACAACCTTTAATTTTTTTTCGGTTTGGAATTAGACCTAAAGTAAAGTTGAGCTTTTTATGATAGTTTTGTAAATCCTTAATCCTGTGAGACCCTGAGACCCACCAAGTTTAACATAATGCAATGTAATGCAATGTTTCGTTTCGACAACCCTCTACTCTCCCTCTTGGTCTTTAGGTTTAGTTTTGGCTCATTGGATAATTTAGTTACATCTAAACCTATTATTGTATGTATGCAGTGCAGTAGTGGTCTACGTATCCAAATCATATTTTATTTACAGAAACATGAGTTCAGTTTGAAGTTGCAATGCACCCTGGCCAAACTCAAAAGTAAATGGAAATGATCTTCGAGACTGATATGGCTGTAAACATACATGACTGATCTCTCCAGTCTACAGCCCCAATGGCATGGCAGTAAGGGACAATTGTGATCAACCGAATACTAAATTGAGTTTGAGTGAATGCATGGCTGTTCACTGTAGAGGACATAATATACAATTTGGTATATTTCATGCTGTTTTGATATATGTGGAAAATGTTATATGTCGAAGTAATCACTAACGGGACACCTGAAAGTCATTCCTAGTGCAAGAAAGTTCGGTAAAAAAATATTATGAAATATGTATTCAATACCCCAGAAATAGTGATATTGTTAAATATTGTCCTGATACTAATTCTGGCCTTCGACGGGTTAACCAAAATATTTGTAGTTTCAATATTATTAAAGTTATTAGTTCAGTTTATTGCACATTAGTGATTAGATTACCCCCTCCCTCCTCAATTAATGTTCAGTCAAAGACAGCATAGACATAGTAAACCTCGAATGTCGAGTGGAGTATATGGAAGCCTTTGTGTATTGTATGAAGTAAACTATCAAAATTTTAATTCTTGTGACCGAATTGATTGATTGACGAATTTTAGATTTGTTCTGCTGTCAGACCAATTCACATTATGTAGGTTAAAGAATTGAGCGCGTTACAGATTGGATATGGGAAGGAGAAAATAGTAGTTACGGCAAACTTCATACGAATTAACTATAGTAACCTCAAATGCCTGAACTTCCCTATTGAGGAGTATCTAATGTACTACGACATACACACATTCTGTATTTTGCGGATTAGAAAAGCATCCTTCCTATGCTCGAGACATACATATTTATATTCATCAAAAATTAGGGAGACAAAGATGCTGAGTCTCGAACTCCGGTTCGCTATTTGTTGGTCGTTGATATGCTGCGCTGGGATCTAATACCCGGGAATTGGATTATGGTAGGTACTTTACTGTTTTACCCAATAACCCAGAGTAGTAACACGAGGATACCAATGCGAAATGTGTTTGAAAATGAACGGTTGAATAAGAATCGGATAACAGAGCTCAGAATAGTAAATACGATGTTATGGGCATGGATATCAAAGACCCCCCATAAATACTTACAGTCCGGTGCACAAAAGTCTACGTAAGCACAAATGTATTTTTTTGCCTTTGTGCCACCTGAAACTGAAAGTGAAAATGTAAATTACGGATACGTTGCGTAGAACGAACAGTCCTCAAAAGTTTAGTAGGTTCTTTTTTTTATTATTTTCTCATCCTATTTGAGTTTAACAATTCCCAGAGCTACATTTGTTTCGATTCGGAAGGATCTTTTTTTTTCAAAACTGGCTAGAGTATTGGGTTGGTTACATGGGAATATTTCATAAAAAGTCGGGCAAACTTTCATCACTCCGTACTCTTTTTGGAACTACAAATATGAAAAAATAAATAGAGAATCCAATAAAGCAAACATGAAGGCAAAGCAAAATTGGAGAGATTGAAAGGAGAAGACGCATCTGAAAAAATATCCGTACATATTACATTTAGGGGGATTTCAGTGCAACTAGTAGAGGACCAAAATACTAAAATTTATGGAAAAGGCCTCAGGCTATAAAGTCCCCTCGTCAGTCTGTATTTTGAAGCCAGGAAATGTACCATCTGGAGAAATCCACATGAGGGCTACTTAAATTAGCTTTATTGCTAATTAAAGTTATGTAAGAGAAATTATAAACCAATACTCATATGGCCCGCGGTCTTCTATCCCAATGCCCATCTATGACAAAATCAGTAGTGGAAATTTTAGTTTAGTTTTGGTCTTTGGTCCTCCTAAAATTCAAACCTATTTTGACTTCGGCGAGTTCCGGACTTAAAATTGGTAGTGTAGATGAGGGGAAGGCCGAAATGAACACATTATTAAAGCCAAAAATGCTCAACAGGCCATGAAGCTGTTTAAAACACCCCAAGTCCACTTTGTTAAGCATTTTCAGGCTCGTAAGCCTACTTAAAATGAGTACGCGATTCAAAGTGCCATTCATCATCATGGATTCGGGAGTCGAGTCTAAATAAGCCGGAACAGCAGAAACAGATCTAGCAGACTAAATGTCAGAAACTGTCAGTGACAAAGAAGGATTGATCTTGGTGATCCTTGACAACATGCTCATCTCACACTTTGGACCATGAGACTCAAAATAGTTCATAGTCGCGGCACCATAGTTTCCCAAACACTTAATATTTTGTTGGTTATATGGAATCCGAACTATAGGTTCATTCAAACGAATTTCTACGCTGTCGCATAGTTCTAAAGTGTTTATGGGCACGAGGATATAAACTCTCTCTGTCGTAATAATCGGAAGATTTGCATCCATCAGATCCACAAGGGTCACTCTTTCCGCCGTTCGTATTACAGACTTCAAACTTTAAACATTATCTAATTTTGCTATCGTGAACACAAATACGAATAGAATTTTTTCCCGGACAATTTGCTAGCCTGTGTACATCATCAGCAACTAGAAGTCCAGATTTCATTAGAATGAACTAGACACGAGTATGCCAGGGATTAATAAAACTTTATGCTGAATTTTATTTGATGACGAAAGTTTTATATTCTTGATTTACGACATTTGAAATAATCAACACCGTTTACATCTGGATACTGTTCCTTGTAAGATGCTAGGTCTGGTAAACCGAACTAAACCGTCGCGTCGTCGCCTCTGTTCCCCAGAACCCGAGATGTCAATACAGAGTTAGTGCCTTCTTCAAAATTTACGATTCCGCAAATTGGGAAAAGATGATTAAATACGACGAGTTTCCCTGCGAAAAAGTCTAGTTGAATTTTTGGGCAAGGCAGCAAACAAATACGACTTTCGCTTCATTTTAATATCTTTATTGCCGTCCCTCATAAAAGGAGAACATTTTAAAAATAATATGAGAAAAACGTTTAAAGTTTAAATCACTGCCGACAGTCGAGTCCTGAATGTTTATGTGGTTGGCGGATCTCCTCGCATTTGACAGACGCCAATTTTAGTTGTTAGCCCAGCAGAAACTTTAAGTTTTACAATTTTGCCAACTAAACGAGTCAGCATAAAATATCTTGTCTTCTCGTCAGTCATGAACTCCTATAATGGAATGATATTTTCCAAATCTTGCACGTGCCGTCTCGCCTGAACTAAATCTCGACGGCGTGAATCATATTCGTCTGGCAGTTTCGTGGGTTGTACGCCCAGCATGTAAAATAATATAAAATCTCTAGATCCAATTACAATGCCCTGTCCTAAGTGAATCTACAACTACAACACATACAAAACATGAATTTTGTACATGTCGAGGAGGACCACCCAAGCCAATCCAGCACTAGATCAACGCTGTTATCCTACGGCCACATCCCAGCGGTATCTATTTAATATGTAAAACCAGACTTGAGCTTTATTACTAAACCTAAGACTAATGATGTAATTTGCAATTTAGGTCAGCTTAAATTGGGAAGTACTAGACGTGACCGTCACCATTATTCTGTAATCTGGCTGATATTGCGTAATACGTACTTGTACGCTGACACTTTAGGTGTTCGTATCGCTTACCGCCATCGCTTCCGCTATTGTTGAATAGAGTATGATATAATATAACGAGTCCGACCTATTCGGTTATTCTAGAAATTCTGTTCATATCGTATTTCTTGCCAAAGTTTTGAGTTTTATGGACAACGTTCGGCAATGGCGATGGCGATAGCTGGGTGGATAAGGGAACTACTTTTCATGTAAAAGCATTGCAGTCTCACAACCTAATCCTGGAAGTTAGAAATGTTCCGAGGATTTGCATGACCGATTTGTTGGGATACGAGGACACTTCAATTCACTAACGCAGAATGCCTCAGCCTGATCTCTGATCTGTGATCTACGTGGAATGTGGTTTCCTTGTGAGTTTGATGGAAGATCATGTTCAGGTCAAGGCTTGTACTTTCTCCAGTATGAGACCCTGGCCCGAGGTTAAGGATGGACGAAATGGTAGGAAGAAATGAACTAAGATCTTAACTGAAAAGAAGTTCTCACTTTAGCTCCCAGGCAATGTCATAGCTTATCCTTAGAGCCTTCAAGGAGTTGAAAGATTGAAGGGGAAAATCGGATGCCCGCTACGTTCCTAGACCGGGAATTTTTGCCATTATCTCTTCCATGTCCACCATGAACCTAAGTCAAGTCAAAAACTCTACCTTCATGCATTCGGTCAGAGAAGAAGGAGTCAAAAAGAAGAGTTGAGAACCAGCACTTTTTCTAAATTTAAGATGTCAGCGTCAGCTTAGTTTTTCTTGCCTTTCAGCCCTGGCCCCGTTCGACTTTGAGGCCAAAATCAAATGATTGGCCGGCTGACTCAGCCAGTCCATCCAGCCCCTTACTCTAGGTCGTGGATTTTTCTGAAGTGCAATTGAACATTTTGGACCGGAGTAGATTTGTGAAGAGAGTTTCTGTCAAGAAGGAATTAGATGAGAATGAGATCTCGCGAGCGGTCCTCCCTCTCAATTCAATTTGAGTGGCAGGCTGGCAGTCAGACCCTTAACCTTCTTATATCGTATGCTCCTTGACCCGAGAAATATTTTCTGGCCTATATTTCTACCATGTGTTCCACATTTGTAATTAATTGAATTAATTTAATTTCGTCATGAAGCGGGGGCCAGGGCGTGAATACCGTACATAATTTTATATTTCTTGGGGACGCCCAACGTCAACCCGGTGAATTTCTTGAAGGCACTTCAAGAAAGTTGTCTAAATAAAGTCTAAGGCGTTTTTTGACTCAGCAATTTGCTTCCACCCTATTAGGATAGACTGTAAGTGTGGGAATGAACAGACAGGAGCCACATTCTATTTGTGGATCCAATTTGTAAAATCCAAACGTAAGGAACGTTAAAGGTACTTTTTAACAAGCTTCACATTTTAAGAGTCACGGGAGTGTGCTCCTTGACAAATTTTATAGGAGGCAGACAAAGAAGGAGCTACTAGCTTGGGTTCTTTAATTTATTACGGTTCTACAGGCCCCGAACGTATTGAAAAACTCGTTTTATAAAAGGGAAGAAACGGAAAAGACGCGAGGTGCATATTCTTCCCTGTAGATTTTAACAACAGCTAGCCCGTTTCTATTCCTTCCAAAGGTTCAACACGCATGTGACCTTATCTCCTACTCTGAACTCAACACTCTGAATTCATGAAGAAATATCTGGGTTTCATCATTTCGGCTATGCAACATAGTTCAATATTATTATTTTCGTACTCGTTACAGTGGAATTTAAATAGAACTCTGTTGAGATGTGGGTGTTTCGTACACACATACTTTCATTAAAGCTTCAGGCATTTACTTGGACCCCGTAGAGATGATAGCGGGTGTTCTTGTTCCTAACTGCGAATAAGATTCTGGATCTTACCTGTGTTGGTCCTATATTCGCAGCAGTAGTAATTGATTTTAATTTTAGGCAGAAATGAAATCATAATTCAAAAACTTATGAGTTGATAGGTCGAACACAATTCTTAGCAACTTGCAACACTTGCAACATACTAGGTTGCTCATGAATGAGTCATTCCACAAGGTGTGTAAATCCGAGATCACCTGATGTGATTCGAAAGAGCCGTACCGGTTTACATTTCCTTTGGAAATGTAAACAGCATGGGTGCACATCCAGCAGTCCAATATCAAGGCAAGGTTGCAGAAAATGTGACCTCAAGATTAGAAATATCACAGAAGTATGCGAAAATACCGTTTTAAAAATTAAATGGGATTCGAAATAATCACAGCCTAAGGTATAACGGAAACTCCCGAATCGGCGTGGAGAAATCCCTTCAACATTTTCCCGGGAACATCGAAATAAAATCGTCGGAAAAGATTTCTGATTTCTCAGAAGATATATTGGACTGCAAACGGAGTTTTCTCCAACAAATTACTTTCCAATTGAACCCAGTATATATGAACAGCAGAGAATCTTTCATATGTCTGGCACGAACTGAAAATGCTTTTGTATATTAGCAAGGGCTTTATAAGACGTTCTGTTCCTAATTTCCCATCATTCAACTGGGTAATGGAAAGCTGGAGTTACCTATTACCAACAGGTCTGAACCACAACAGAAGCGGTCTAATTTGTAGCCTTTCCTTAAAGAAATACCCGACAACCCCGCCCTAGAATTTGTCCGTAGTACACTAGTACAGTAATACCTCCAAGATCTTTGCTCGAGGTAAAAGAGCACACGGAGCATCCGTATCATTTCATCCTGTCTCCTCTACTTACCCCTCCCTCAGATTTATAGCTTTTTCCGTTTCATTTGATATTCTCTTGAGGCAATAACACACTCGGGCTATACTATGGAATACTTAACGAGCTTGAATTACAATGCCCAGAAACTCAATTATTTCTCATGTCCGTGTCCCGCTAAAATAAACCTGGCGGACTGAATAAAATAGAAGGGGTGTAAGATCGTACCGCAAAACTTCCTGTGTAGATATAACCTGCCCGCAGTGATTACTTTCAAATTTTGAATCTAATTTTTCCATTCTAATTGGAATTTTTTTGAATAACCGAACAACATTAAAAATACAGCAAGGAAGATGTCGGAGATTGCAATCGGTAATGTTTCCATACTGCAATTCTTTTCATTAAGCTAGCCTCCCGAGACAGATTGACATTGTAAACTGGTATAATCATAAATCTAGAGAGATGAATGCTTATATATTTTTACATAAAAAATATCTAAGAATTAGAGAAAGAGAAAGGTGTGTGATTCGTTCGAATTCTGAATTCTCCTGAATCTTAGCTGTAGACTTTCATCAGGTTAAAATTTTATTTTCTTAAGCAATGTCAACTTAGCATAAACTTGGGCAGGGCATTCTTGCAGAAATTAAAATTCTGTAAAGTGTACGACGAGGGGTTCAGAGCCACAGCTTAAGGCATCCATTTAATATCCAAGTCCTGTCGTAAAACATAAGTCGATACAACACAATCCTTGAAAACAACAGAAGTGGAATCCACCTTTCAGAACTTCATTACACGGTTGATTACACAACTACATAACATTGCATGCTGGAAACCGACTGTGACTGAATTCACAAAGCGTGTTGAAAACTGGTTATGACCAACCTCGTCACTGGTTGAAACGTTAATTCTCATTCAGGACACATGGGCAACAGTTTTTTTGTACTTTAATTTATCAAAGTAATGCTGATTAGATCCAAAAATTCTCCATTAATTCCATGAAATCAAAATGCCAATAAGTCTTGGCAGTATTCTCCTTTCTTTTTAAATTTACGATTTTCAGTTTCGTGAGATGACATTTATGAGGGAAAACCCCTGGGCGTCAGATTTTCTGGAATAATAAACAGCAGGTAATTAAGTGCCGTGGGGTAAAATCTGTTACATAGTACTGGAAAATTGAATTTTACAATGTCAGTGCGGAATTCAAGTGCTAATGACTTAGCGAAAATTTTTAAGACCGGTTTGAACTTGTTACATTTTTGATAAGCTGCACATGTTGACCTCAACGTTTCAGCCGATTTCAATGAAGAGAAACAAATGAAAGTGTCACATTCGTTGGTACTTTATACCGTAGTTCGATATACAGGTGCTGACATAAACTCAAACCGCAGGACTCCGCCGTGCTGTCCAATAATATTATGCTAAAGAAGTCACGAAATATGACAATTCTATGCTTTCAGAATTTCAATTTTCTAGTGATAACATGCAGAAAGTTGCTTCCATCGACAATACGAATCCAATAACTGGAGATAATGAGACTGGGCTGAATAGGTTAATCCCGGGTCGGATTTGGATTGTGACCACATTGTAGAAAATGAGTCTGTTTCCTTCTACATTTCATGTAATGATGTAGTAGACATGTCTGTCTATCTTGACCCAGAGGAACAACCCGAACCGGGTCGCTACGATACGTGAACTACTGTTAATCACGAAGACCTTCTTTCACTGGGAATTGGTTTGGTTTATTATTACGGATTGAGTCGAAAGAAGAACCCGTCGAACTCAATCCCAAATTCGACGCACTGCGCCCTAGCTCTTGTCCCTAATCAATCTCCTAAAAGCCATCATTAAGTTCCTACTGTCTCAACTTTTGCAGTATAGTCAGAAGTGGCAGCTAGACTTCGGCTATCGATTCCCATTGGGACATCTAAACATAGACATCCAAGTAGTCAGAAATACTCTGGGTATTCACTTCGAGAACGCTCGTCGACATGACAGGCACTTCAGACTAGTATGATACACCTGTAATTTCGGCTGACTTCAATTTATATTGTGGTTCTCTGATTTCACATCAGGAATAATGGCCATCGTTAAGGACTATAATAAGAAAATCGAAATAGAATGAGTCAATTCATTGAGCAAAACAAGGCTTTGGCAGAAATTCATTTCCATAATTTATGTATAGAGGCTCCGGTTGGATTATAAGAAATAAGGATTCTTGACTTTTTGCAACAATTTGGTCTAAGGCAGTCTGAATGACGGATTTAGAAACATTGACCAGTGAATATTAAAACAAATCTAAGCAGACCTTTTCGTTCATCGGGTACCTTGCCATTGGAGACACCAGGAGGACTGAACTATTACAAACCGTGATTACTTTAGCTGAGACATAAAACTTGATACTTATGAAGATCACTATTTTGAGAACTTCATTCTTTCAGAACTTTGTTCAGGCGCATGAGGACAAGAAGGAAACCAGAGACAAATTATTTTAGCTGCCACATTACAATCACATCAAACTTAGACAATTTATTAATTTCCTAATCCTAGAGCCAAGTGCCGGCATCTGATCTCGTTGACATTGGCACTAAACTTGAGGGATTTCCCAGTGTTATACTTATATTTATGGGAATGACATAAGGACACGCCATCGTAATAAATTAATGCCCGTGCTGCGAAACCATTTGTTTTTATGTTCTGTATCGAATTTCATGACCTAACCTTCTGTAACTAAAATACTAAATAAATATGGCTAGCAGAAACAGGAAGGAACAAAGTCATAAGTAGAAAAAAGGTGGAAAATGGAAGGTGCGCATTTGTACGTCCGTTCACTTCCTATGTATCTGAGACATTTGTATTTGTATGTACTAAGTGAGTTAAAAACTTCCTGAGAAAAGAGCACATGGAGTGGAAAATTCTCCATTTAGCTCTTTTTCTCTTCATATATTGTTTGTTAGTGGAGCAAACAATCCAAGGAGTTAGAGTCGTCCTTGTCCAGTCGTCTAGCCGTCTAAGTACTAAACTAACCGACCAACAACTGCACTACAACTGCAACTCTTTTTCTCCAGAAGGCTCATGATCAATTTCTTCCCAAGAACTCATTTCTTTTCTTCTTCCTTTTCCCTTCAAAAGAGAAAAAACGAAACAAGTGGGGAGCGAAATGGGACGGCAAATGGCTAAGCTAACTATAACTACTTTTATCCTGTCTACAGACGATACTTTGGTCGGGCTCATCTATCCGACAGAAAATAGAACAGAACTGAATACCCGGAGAAAGGACCACTAGCATTTTCTGACAAGGTAATTTCATAGGTGGATGGTGTAAGCAACTTTCTCTGTTTTTTAACAAGGTTATTTCCTGGGTTGGTACTTGGCATATACATCCAGCTTTATTCGTATCGACACATTGTCAATGGACAAGTTTTTTTTAGACTATCTGACGTTTTGGCCCCAACCCCAACTATGTAATACAATCACACCTTATACTGGCTTCCAGTTTTTCAAACATTCCTTATTTACAACTGAGTTTTCACAATTCGTGACTCCAAATGTCCCATATTTGGTCACCACCTCGCTGTAGAAACTCGGTACTTGCAACACTGACTCACTATGACTATAGTTTGATCTGTGTGGCAGACATGGTGTTATAAATCCTTTAAATGGATTTTCTACACATGAGTTTTCCTTAACGAGGAAAAGGGATCTGAGGGGATCTTCCCTGGAGCCAAATAGATATCAATCTATTTCCTACGAGAAATTGTTTCAAAATGCCCACAATAGCGAATGTCAATAATTAATGTGTGCATTTATATTTCATCATTCCCGTTAACACCACATCAGAATTCCTTGTAAACAAGAAACACATATAAACCCCAAGATACAAATAGATAAATCGTCATGTCTTTACTGTCCGTGTTCCTCGGTGCGTCCGGACTTATTTTGGACTGAATGAGGTGTTTGAGAAAAAAAATCGTAAGCGGGGATTGAACTGCTGGGACAAACAAAAAACTAAACCCGAATTACCCGGAACCAAAGAATAGAACCGAATCAAAGGATAAAAAACACAAACTCACATAGCACCAGAACGAAGCAATGGACTCCAGCCAGAACCATTGTCTTTCTTCTCATCTCTTCTTTGGAACAACACGAGTAGTATAAGGAATCGTCGTCGTCGTACTTTTCGAGCCAAACACCTGGAGTCGAAGTCTTAGAAGTTGATGACAAGGGTCGTCGTCTGCTGATGCAAAAATGTCGAAAATGTCAACACCTCCAGTCACATTTCGCCTACACAATCCACACATCATCACATCACATCATGACAACACTAGAATACTTCGCAAAAAAAAACTCCACATACGTTAACGTTATTTTTTGTCGACAAGCACATGCAGAATGCAGTCAGTTCAGTTGTTTCCGGACTTTTTACAGTCTTCAACTTTGAAGTACTTGTCCGTCTTAGACAAGGCGACTAGCTGAGCTTTGTATACTCAAATTTAATGATCTAAAATCCTCTCCTGCTACATTGGGAGCCAAACACCCATTTTATTTCGTCATGTCGTCTGGCAAGTTTGCAATTATTTGTGTCACTTCACTTTCCTCAGAACTTATCGCGGTTTACGATTCTGGTTTTTACTGTGACACTCACAAAATCTTTGACTTTCACTAATGTTTCCGCTAAACCGTCTGCCGAAATCTCGGAAACTGTACTTCTGAAGTGTCTTCCGTGTAAAGATACAATAAATTTTCTACCGGAGCATATAAATCCACATGCTATTCAGAATTGATGATTTCTCAAAAACTCGCATTTATTCATGTCTAGTATTTGAAGATATTTATACATTCACTTCACACTAGTGATCTAGAAGTCCGATTCTTTAATAAAATTCCAGAGCTTGTCAGTTTAATTAATGTAACGCATGTCTGACAACCCAATTTATTGTTATTGCGGAATTTTTTGAGTTTCGACTACAGTGTTCGAAACATCAACTTTCTCGTGGAGAAATTTATATGCGGTTACATTGCTGACATGAATGCAGTAACACTGAAATGCTGCCGACTCAATGTTTTCACAGACTTTCATGGGAATAAGGGATTTGTTAGAAAATAGTACAATGGTTAGTTAGTTGTTTGTCAAAATATTAGTCACGTGGCTTAGATTAATAATAGAGCTTAATGCCATATGCACATTGCACAATACCAGTTGGCAGTTGTCAGTGGATCTGACACTGAGTACAATCACAATACAACTGCCGGGTTGGGGAGACCGGTCGTTGAATTTATCCAGCCAGTGCTCACACGTTTGAAGTACAAAAGTTTTTTCCTCGTGGATTTTGCGCGCATCCGAAAGGTTCTTTTACAGTACTCTTTGGACATTCTCCTCCATACAGCATACGCACATTTGCAGGGGCGCGTAACACTATGCTGCGCTTTACTGGAAATATATAGGGTCGTTCATAACATTTGGATTTTTGAAGTTCCAAGAAAGTTGAAGTACACATTTGGTAAATAATTTAGAATATAAACGTACTTCATTAAAAAAACACTGGAGGTGTTATCTATCCTGAGTTTTGGGATGACAGAATTCACATATCACACATTCATGGTTAAATGATTGATTATCGTCTATTTCTAAGAGAGAGAAAGCCCGACAAACCAGCTATATAAGATTCAGAATTCAGCTCATCTTGACGAATGTTTTACTTTTACGTATTACTATCCAACGTCTTTTTAACCACCTGCTCTACAGCACATTGTCCTGGGGTCTGGTATACTTTAATTTATTGGCATTTGTTGCAAGACAAGTTCAAGCATTGCTGAAATTTTTGAGAGTGTGCTGGCTTTCCTTTTCGTCTAGGAAAGACTCTAATGATAAAATCCAGCAGTGTAAACTACCTCTGCTGTGGCAACCACAGTACACTGTCTACCGGAGATACAGAACCATCACCGTAACGAAGCAGAAAGGGCTGACTCTACAAATTCGGTACAACGGAGTGACTTTGTACAGTTCACAGTGTGTCCTTCACACTTGGTCGGCCTTATATACTGCCGAACCTGGGTGAGTAGAAGAAATTTTGGGATATCCATTTTGTAGAAGTGTTTATGACTGACGTAAAGATCTCTACAAAGTTTGATTAGCGCAGCCGCACTGACAAGTAAACTGGTAAAAAGTGGCATAGAATAGTCTTGAAAATACGAAATCTGTGACAAACATATCATATTTAACAAAAACACGCGCAAATTTCTATTTTCGAAAAATGTTGTTTGCTTGGGCAGTTTCGAAATAGTGTAGGACCGATTCGGAGAAACTTGAATTTTCACTCAAAATTGAAATACGAGAATCAAAATGCTTATTAACATATCTCACTGCTATTCAGGTTTGAAAGCATCCTTCTTCTACTGCAAATTGGGAGAGGCAAAAACTTCTGTACAACCCTGTACGTGTTAAATGTCTACCCATACAACATACATTTCGATTTGTGCTTTCGAAAAGGGCCTTCTGGGTTATTTTATATGAAGTGAATCGGTGAATGAATGGGTTCATGAAAGTCGATTTCAGTCGTCGGCTCTTTTTTTTTTACTTTTGACACAAGGTTTCAGTAGAACAAATAATACGAGAACGACGGCTGACTGAAGGGCTTGGGCTGGGCTGTGAAAGCCTGTCTGGGCCGTGTCCATGTCCAAGGAGAATATTGGAATTGGAAAAAGACGGGTTGGAT
>JAQGCA010002467.1:0-13867 GCA_034698945.1 Protaphorura quadriocellata | reverse complement strand
TCAGTCAATTAAAGCAGATTAAGCTGGTACAACTTATGAAGTCTTACCTTCCATCATTCTAAGCATGCACATTCATTTAATGCTTTCAATATTGTTTTTGGAATGGGATTCAATTGTTGAGACGATGCTCAAGGCACGTATTTTTCGTCCTCTGGAGAAGCTGGAGCGTCGAAGGAGTCTGAGAAGTCTCCGATTGTTACACCATCCATCTGTTCATCCTCTTTCTCAGAGGAATGCGAATAACCTCCATTCGCTGCCCCCACAAATGATCCTCCTTCGCTCTTGAGGCAACTTCCCCCAACAATAGGATCTTGGAAGTCGGACGAAAACTTATCGGTATTTGGTTTCGAATACTGAAACGGATATTGCTCAATATTCGGATGATAGTACTCGTAGGAATCATCTTCAATTTTTGGGTCAAAGGATCCAAAACAATTGCCTTCTGCCTCTTCATTTAAACCAGAATTGGTTCTGGCAACAAATTGTGGGCAGTAAGGCTCTATTTCGTCATTGGTATACCGAGATCCCCTGAAGGAAGGTCGCTGCGTTATTAGCACAGGAATAGGTGAAATCATATTTTCGTCATCATGCTCAGTCTTAATTTCTCGTTTGTATGAACCGAGCTCAAGAAGCTCTGGATCCCACAATTCGACCCATCCTGCTCGTGAACTAATGTGTATTTTATACCGCGGGTCTGGACGAAGTAAGTCTGGAAATAAATATGAACTTGACTTCAGAAAGAATATTTTTCAGCAACCGTAGTTCCTCCATTGAAGGAAGAAGGACGTTTAACTATTCAAATTTGTCAAAGTAGGATTGGGTCCGAACAACTAAACTTACCCCCAAGGAAAGCAATTTCGTCCAATAAATCCTGCACTTCTGACATTTTGGCTTTCGTTCACTCTGTGAGATTCAAAATTTTCTCTCGTTTTAAATCAGTCACAAATCTACGTTCTCAACACTAGAAATATGCCCGCCGTAGACGTAAACTTTGTTTAGAGGTCAATAGTCTGTGGCTTTGGCAAATGTGCAAATAATATTGGTTGTCATGCGAGTGAAATTGAATTTTAATACTGGGTCTGGTTGTGTTGTCCACTAACCAAGAAATGAAATACACAAAATTATTTCCGAAAATAATTTGTAGTAGTACTTCCTTGTCATTTCTGTAAATATTTCCTCCGACTTTCCTTGCAGTACGTGGCTAACGTATCTATATTACGATCTGCTGTCTTTCAAGACGAACTGAGTTCTACAATTTTGAACACAGAATAATTAGTAATGAAATTTGTTTCAATCATTTTTTGCGTTGGGTGTTGATTATATACATCATGCCAATATCAACGAATGTCTATTAACGGGTATATTTTTGTGATCTCAGTAATTCTAAAATAAATACGGTGTGGCAGTGATATTTTGTGTCAGGTTAGACTCTTCAATGCCCATTAAAAAAGACGACCCGAATAGCAAGACGTCCATGCACTGAAACCAGATTACGGACTCACGGAATTCTTGTTTGTCTGATTTTCTTATTGATTTTTCTCCAGACAATAAGACCAACTGCTCATTAGGACCGGAATTCCTTTCCAGATACGATAGCGATCTTCTTGTACAGATTTCAATGAATTATATTTTACCTTGTAAACACACCACTACAAGAAAATCAAATGCGACGAGACATATTGTAAACGCTCAAAATGTATTGGCGAAGGAAGATGGAGGTCGTCATGGAAATTATATATTTTTCTGTGCTCTTGGTCATTGGTGGATTTAGTTTTGAGAGTCGAGTTTGTGAAGTGAAAGGAGTCCCAATGGAATCGAGTTATGAGATATGAAATGATCCGTATCCCATCATCATTTCAAACCGTAGTGAGTGTAATAATGCGGGCGGAACGGCGGAGAAAAGGGAAAAGAACATGACGCCGACGTATGCAAAAGTCTTCTCGATCTTATTCAAAACTTTCCATTTATATGACAATCAAATGCTGAATCCAAGACTTTCCCCTCCTATTTCTTCACATTACATGGTTAAAGACGACTCTTTGGAAATGATGCCTGTCGAGTCTACAGAAGCACTATTTCTATCTCAGCCTTTTATACAATCTCAACCCAGGTTAGAAGTTTTTATAAGGGCTAGACTCAATTTCAAACACTCTCAACCAAAGACTACCATCTCATCTCCAATCTGCTGAACGATGACGAAACTGCTAAGGTTTGTTCAATCCGTGTGGATAACAAGCATAGCAACTCTGATCTCAGGCAATCACAAGAAACCTATGACATGATATCAATACTCACAATTTAGAAGAAAAATTATTTCAAACTGAAATCTAACAAATGCGGCTGACTGGAATGAACATGTTCAGACAGACATGAAAACCAATTTTGATGCGAACACCAGATTGACTCCAAAAGTAAGCCAAGATGTCAAATGTCATCTCCACAAATCGGTCGGATTTGTCAGCTGATATCGGTTCACCGCTATAAATTTTTGAAACATTCCAGTTGTGCTCAACCGGGCATTCTCTACTCCGAATACGTTGCTAGTAATCAGGAAATTTTATCTGCCAACATATTGTCCATACTCGTGCTCAACTTTGTTTTTCAGTTGCATTGGTTATGGAATAGTCTGGCAAGTCTATGGTTAGCTATATCATCGTACTTTATAAGTAAAAAATTAATGCCTATCACGATCTTTCCAGACCGCAGGTAACTGGCGACTTTTTACCCAATGATTCTTAGGTTAGTCTTGTAAAAATTTTCTAAAATTACTTGACGCAGAGCGCAATGACAGCGTAAGCCGAGATTCATTATTTATTGAGACTCCTGTCAGCGTTCCCCGGTCAAAGTCTTCCGTCCTCCGGGGAAATACCTAAGGTATGTCCATATCCGCCCATTTGCTGAGTTCCTTGACCATGACTTGATGGTTTGTCAGGCTCACCGCTTCCTGAGTAAAATCCCCATTCTGAGCATCACTCAGGGAAGAACGTCTGAAAATCGTCTGTACGTCTGTTTCAGAGCACGTAAGCTCTCCTCCTTTCCATAAGAATTATGAAATTTCACTTCGTTCAGTTCGAGGGTCCTGGGGCTATTGAAATTAATTTGTGTATTATTCATAAGTACACGGACAAAAAGGTCCCATACCATGTCCGCTGCGGAGGCGAAACTCCCAACCTGGCAGAACTACGACCAAAAACTTGGCATAACCAAGTACGCAAAATCATGGAGAAAAAACATTATTTTATTTCAAACTCTTGAGACCTGAAGAAGTAAATTGAAACAAAGTAATGGATATGCTTCGAAAGCTGCCGTGTTCGTTTCAAAGTTCCTCGACATCCTCTCTTCGATTAAATTTAATAATTCGACCAGGAGTTTCTCATTTCTTTTCCATCATTGCATATTATTTCTCCCTGACTCATCATCATGGAATTGAATGCAATGCTGCAGAAATTGAAATTGGAAGTCTTCTCTTCGATCTGCCTACCTAACCCAAGTTTTCCGAGTTTGAATTTGGACGGATTCGTAGATTAAATTACTCCTACATCGTTTTCTCAAACCTTGTCATTCCTTTTCTTTCATTCTTTGTCTCTAATCACGGAGAAGAAGAAAAGGAGTGAGTGAAGGTCTTCCACTTCGTCTTCTGTAAGAATATGCATGATTCTCCAAAAAATGATCATCTCAGCAAAATAGAATCACCCGCATCTTCTCTCTTCTTCTCTCTCTTCCCATTATATCTCTTCATCTCTCAATCACAATCAGGGACGGGAGAGAGACAAGAACCAATCCTATTTAATCCTTCCACACCGTCTTCCTTCAAATACCAATTTCTCTTAGGAGGAAAGAAAGAACCCGCAGGTTAGTGCAAAACTAAAATAGGGCCAAGTGAAAGACTGCTTTCTCTCAAGCATTTCTTGAGAAAAAGGAACCTTAATCTCCTCTTGTCATTTTTTTCCTTTCAGTATTTACTGGGACTTTCAGAACACCTTGTAAACGGTCATGGATGGATGGATGAGATGCTCTGCTCCTGCTAACATGAATAAAAGGGTTAGAAAGTAACATGGGGCTTTCCTCTCAATCTGCATTATCAGCATCATTTGAGACCCCTCTCATCTCTTCTCTCTTCTTCTTCACCTCTTCTTTCTTCAAATTGAAATGTGGGTTCAGCATTGCACTGCTTTCCTCCCAAAAGTTCCTTCCGGGCTGGAGAAAGGTATCTGGTTTTGCTTCTGAAGAGAAAAAATTCCATCGCCGAAACTTGAGATTACTTCATCGATCACTCGACCTTCCTTTCCTTCTTTTCTCTCTAAGAGCCTTTCTGTGTAGATTTAGAAGAATAGACGTAATATGTATGCGTAAAGGTGTTTGCCCACATATCACCCACCTACTACTACCTACCTACATGCACCCCTATCTTATGATATCTCATCATACCATGTATTGGATACTTTTTTTAGGCCAACGTGTATACTTGGGTGGGGGGTCATACACAATCCACTACATTGGATTACACGGCAATTGCCACCAGCACAGACACACAACCCTACTATCTAATTTATTGTCCAAACTGAATTCTTTCCCCCGATTTTATTGCATTTTTTGGTGGTTCTTCTTTAAGACTTCCTCATGTGTTCCCAGCTAGCCAACACTGTGTGACTACCTGAATGTCCAGTCAGAACACATGTACGAAAGGGGTATAGATTGTTAGGGCAATAAAAAATAGAAAAAAAAGAAAACTCATTCACAATTCATCTCTCCTTTCCTTTCTCGTTTTAGAAAGCCCATCAAATGGATTCTCTTCCCTACAGTTCCGACAAATAATGTAATTGAACAGGTAGGAAACATAATAATGTTACATGACCAATAGTGGTACACACAGACACACACACACACACACACGTGTATCGATGTATCATAAGTACCTGCATATAACGACCACGCACAACAACACAGTTTGCTTTCTCTGTGTCTCAGCATTACTAGAATTATAACTATAAGGAAAGGATCCTTGTGTACTAGTCAACTACCCAATTTTTATGAGTCGAAAGGGATGAACCTTGAATCTCACATGAAAACAAAATTTAATTCAACTCATCATTTGAGTCGTCGTCTTCGTTTTTGTGATTTGATGCCTCTTCATTGCCGGCCAGTCTTCATGGCATCATGACATGGCATGGCATCATTTATACTTTGTCCATCCACAGCACAGAGATGTAAGAAGACAAGCGTGGAGAAAGGCCAAGGCAAAAGAAAAAAGAGAGTAGGAATTCGGACAAATTGTATTATTTTGTAAGGATAATAGAATCGGGATTTTCTTTTGACGACGACTTGTCTTTCTCTCCTGCCCTTGTCCGACAGACTCTTTCCTTCCTGGACTGTGGACTAAGGATATGGTCCCCGCAGACTTACTTACTTACTCCTGGAGAAATGGACTAGAGGTTTTTACTTGTGTCCAGTCCAGTACATACATAGTAGTCATAGTACACTAATGCTTCCTTGGACTGACCTAGAGGAGTAATCTGGAATTCCAGTCATGTATGTCTATATGTGTATTTTGCTCGTGTCCTTCCTGATCAGGAACTACAGAAATGGGATGGCAAGGGCGGAATGGACTCAGTACAAGTAGTGCCAGGGATAACAATATCCGTCCGTCGTTCTACAAGGAACTCCGTACACGATTACACCAACAGTCATCGTGGTTAGAGCCAATGGACTTGATGACCATCACTGTTCTCTTCTACTTCATTGTCCATATCCATGCCCTTGAAGATTATCGTTCTGGAAATGACTCCGGTGGTCGACGGTAGGGAGAAGGGGGAAAGTCACGGCGACTTTTAATTGCAACAACGAACCGGAACAGACGTTGGCATTTATTGTGGACCGGACCTCGTCCTCCAACCCCTCAATTCACTTTCTTTCTCCGGTGGCCTGTAAAACAGCTTGAGTAGCTTTACTGGGATTTCCTTTCTCCTTGTCTCTGCAATTAGTTTATGCTCCCAGGGTTTTTAATACGGGTCGGTGGGCTGGTGGATGGGCACGGTTCCCAATAAAACCACTTTTACCTATCCATTCCTACTCATCCGCATTTGCCATTGCCACCCCCACTTAATGGAGTAGCCACGGCTGTAGTCTTAAACCAATATTAGTTATATGCTAATATACAAAAATGTACGCCTTCAGGATCAGACAATAAAAAACAAAAATTATACTCCGTTGTTATTCTGTATTGTTGAAATGACTGTCGCACATTTTGTATGAGTTATTGGAAGGCTAGTTACAATGTTACGAATCAGGAAGATACAAAATGCGGGATGGTTTGTACAAGTCTGCAACTGGATTGGATTGGATTTCTTTTTATATGTTAACACACAATATAACATAGAGACGGCACACTGATTCATCGATGAGTGTCGTTAATTCCAACTTCTAACTAGACTTGGCTCAACTACTTTCAAAATGTAATTAATTACAAAATACAAAATACACCCCGGCTTTTGAAAGTAATTGCCTACAACTACAACGCAAGGACAAAAGTGCAAGAACACGGATAATAACGCGGAAGTACTATAGTTATTACGCTAAACTATTTGGGCTATGGAACATTATTTATTCTTTGCTCTGACTGACTTCGACTCTGAGTCAATTCTTAAAGATTTGAAAACAAACCTACACACAGGACATAGAAATTGAATCTAATCCGCTTAAAAATTGAAATATTTGAGAGTATTTATACAAACCATGTGCATATTTACATACTTATAATTCAGCTTAGTAAATTTGTGTTCAAACTTAAGAATTGACATTTCGGATCTCGAACGTCTGCAGAAGGAATGGTGGTGTCCTGGACCGGAGACAGTGTATCATGAGGAGAAGAATTAAGAGAGAAAGTTAATTGTGGCAATGTCCGGAGCGGAAGAGTTGATTTACATGTTGGGTAAGTGAAGAGGCCGGAAGGAAAGGACGGGAGGCGGACGGAAGTCAGTCATCCAACCTGTTCATCACGGCAAAAGGCGGCCGCGGGACTGCAGGCGGGAAACATGTGGACTGGAATGAGAAGGCGGGTAAAAACGGAGTCCTCCCGTTTGACAAGGGGGACACAAGCACAAGGTTATAAATCCTTGATTTGAGGAATCCTAGGGTTCGGGTTTCGTCTAGTTCCTCTCTTCCAGTAGCTCTCATCTGCGCTTGGCGAACTGAACACAGAGAACCCCATAAAACCCCGGCACCACGTGCATTCTCCAATCAGTTGTGCAACCGGCTCTTCCCGGAGAACACTTATCCAACCGCTTTCCTGCAACAAGAAAACGAAAGTGAGACATACATTACATAACAAGTACAGGAGAGAAATCCAATCGAGTTTTCTCCAGACTTTCTCTCAGGTAACCTGAAGAGGATCACTGCACTGCAACTGCATTGTGTACGTAGTGCACAAGTGAAACAAACAATCTAGAGTGAAATTAGATCTACTGAGGTAGAGACACATTAATAATTTGCGAGGGAAATGAATCTAATCTTTTTGGAGTTTGAGCTGAGCTCCAGTTCAGTTGAATCCTTAACTTTCTCCAACAGATGAACCAAGTTAGTTGGTGGACTAATCAAATCACTCGACTACTACTGAACTACTGAGATACGTACGTAGTTCAGACTACCAACTACCTGTCTGTCTCTGAACTCCCACGTACGTATGCAAAGCAAAGTAAAAGCTAAGACTCAGGCTTTCACTACATACAAAGTTATCCGAGGAGAACAGAATTCCGACGTAGATTTTCTCCTTCATCCAAAGGAAATTTGTGTAATTATTTTAATTAATTTATGATTGGAGAGGAAGTAGAGTGAAAGGAAGACAAGGGAAGGATAGAGGAGTAAGATGCTCGTAGTCACCACTGTAAAACACATTTTCTTCTGTAAACACTCAAATGCAAGTGTATACGTGTGGAGAAAATCCATGCACGGAAATTGAGTTTCATCGATGATCGTGTTCTCTTCTCCGCCTGAAAAGATTTTCTTGGCAAATCTCTCTCAATTCCATTTGCAAATCAAATCTATGTACGTGTGAACTTACCTCACTTCACACACGACTGTGACTAGAAACTGAAAGTACGTTCTCCAAGATTCCGCCCAACACTTCTAAACTGAACCGAAACCGACTACTTGAGTTGAATTGGATTTTAAATCCTTAATACGACTGTTGGATGTGTATTGTGTTCCTTCCCTTGTGTTGTAATTTACATTTGAATCCCACCAATTTATTCCATCTGTCATTGCCCTCAACCACATACGTTGGGCTGACTTGGCCAACAACAAAACAACGAGGTTTGTACGCGTGCCAATGACAATACAGTATACAGAGACCAAAAACAGATTTCCTAGACTACTAAAAGAGATGGACCTCATAGTCATGAGTCAGTAAAGTAAGGGGTAATGGTACATTACGACAATTTTTTTTTCTTCTTGTTTGGAGGAAACCATTCATCATTCCATAAATGACGAACATGAACCAAGAAAATCCGGGTTCCAGACATATTCAAATTCATATTAAATTTCTAAGACCAATTTGTCCTACACTAACGTAAACAACACTGAGTCCATTTCACCCTGAAATACAGTATTAATACATGTATTTTGGCACGGAATTCATTAACCCCAGTTATGACTATGATTCTGAGTCTTCAGAAATTGCTTTCGAGTGGGAGAAATTGACATGAATCTATCGAGCAGACCCACCGCACCGCATACATACTCATCATCACCCTCCGAAAACAACCATCAGTCTCTCACCTCTACATGTCTAACGGATTTTTAAAGAAACCCGTTTGGAGCAAGAACTTAGAACTCCCGACTATTTTTTTTTGCCGAGTGAGAAGAACCAAACCCGCAATTGGAACGAGGAACTCGAAAATAGGAAAATTATCTTTTCTGTGTGGAAGTGAGTCTTAGCCGAAAACCCAAGTTTTTACTCCCACTCTCCATCACCAACCAATTCTCCAACTGTCAGTTTAACTAACGAACTAACCTTAATGTGAGGAAGGAAAGGAAAAATTGGTTCAGTCACTTTCCAGAGTTTCTTTGCCGAAGAAGAAGAAGCTGGGCGGCTCTAAAACTTTAATACTTTGGTTTCTTCTTCTTCACCCACAAAAAAAAATCTACGACTACGACGACTACTTGAACTCTTGTGGATGGAAGTTCATTCTTGAGAATAATTCAGAATGAAACCTCATGCGATGATGATGTCGAAACCGGGAGAGTGCAAGCCGGATAATCAAAGAAAAAAAAATATCTGGAGTAGCGGTAGTTGCAATTTGGCCAAGGATATGGCTGCCGCACTTTTTATTGGATTTATTTCCGTGGCCGTCTATTCCAATAGTTTGGATGGAGACTTTGTACATGATGACACGGTTGCAATCGTGAGGAATCCTGACATGCGGCCAACAACGCCTTGGACACAACTATGGACAAATGACTATTGGGGTAAGTAAAAGTTATGCTTCCATTTTACTTGACTTCTTTAGACTTGTTCTTGTCATTACTAAATTTCTGTTTCATGTGCATTACAGGTTCTCCGATGGCGAGTCATTTGTCTCACAAGTCTTATCGCCCATTGACCGTCCTAACCTTTCGGTGAGTTTTTGGCGATTGTTTCCGTTTCTTCCAGTTTCCGTACAAGATTTCTAGGGACCATGTGCTATACTGTACAACATAGACTCTCTATGGGCAGATTGGCGTGTCATGAACCATGAAGTTCACAGGCCGTGGTGGAATGCGTGCTGTGCGTGAGCATGAGTTGTAATGTAGACTGCAGTCTAAAAAAAAGTTTTTAAATTAAGGACTTTTCTTTAGAAAGCCGACGAACTCACGCAGTAATTCTTCAAATAACGAGTGAGGAGATTAATTATTAATTTTAATAGCTTGGGATATTATTGAGCCCGTCGTATTTCTGGATTTGGATAGGATGGATGGAATAAAGTTCGTTTTACGACAGACTCTTCATTCATTCATTTTTAATTCCTCATTAATCTTTTGAACAGCAACGCAAGGCAACGCAACGCACTCATTAATTTCCTCCCTAAGCTTTACTCTCGGATAATCCTTCCCATCGTATCCATGCGAGAAAATGATGGAGTAGCAAATAGAAACTAGGTAACATAGAATTTCAGATCTCTAACGATTCCTTCTCTATTCCATACTTCGTATCACTATTTCAACTAAAACTAAATCGTACACTAATGAAAAAAATCAATCAGCAGACATATAGACCCTTACTGTCTCTACCTGAAAATCCCTGATATTTCTTTTACGATTTCTTTAAATCACCGTGGGAAGTTCGGTTCACTAAGCAGGCAGGGGACATTCTTAATGACCATTTGGATTGATTCATTCCCCATACACTATTTCGAGAGACACGGTCGGTTAGCGTTTACATGTCATTGCCGTAGGAAGCCATGGTCCTGGTATACTGGACCGAAACTTAAACGTACTGCTCGTCGTCGTCATAGTAGGAATGAAATTAACACCCAAACTCTATGAAAGGTTCCCTTGAGTGAAGCGTGACAAACATGACAGTGGAAAGCTGGACACCATTAGAATTCCCTCATGTGAAACAGGAGAATGACACGAACGTCCAGTCCTCTGTAGTTCTAGCAAAATCTAAAAGAAAATGTAGTTCGCGTGTATAGCCCAGGACAGCGATTATTTCGCAAACTCAGAGTAGAGCCGTTTAGTTATAGTTTGGTAAACCTAGGTCTGGGCATGGAATGAAACAAGAGTCTCAAGCGCTTCCACAAAGGATTGTAATCTACATCTAATGTTCCTAATCTCTTGAGTGCAGTTAGAAACCTAAATAAATTTGTGCACTTCTTCTTTCCTCCTTTGGTTTTCCGCATCATTTCCGACAAAGGAGTCAGCCAACCACTACTCCTACCACACACACACCGAATTTCAAAGACAAACTCCTGAGCTCTTCATAAATCAAGTCTTGACAAATGAATTGATATCGTAATTTGAGCACCCTGACACTCACAACATTTCTCACCTTCTAGGACAGAGCACAAACTCAAATCCAAATGCAAATATCTCCATATCAGATCATCAGATCCGCCTGCATTGTGTTACACACATACAGTGGGTTACCTATTTGCCATTTCAATCTGATTGTGTCACTCATGAATGGAAATAAGGCAGTGGGATTGGCTTTGGATAAAACACACAAGGAGATTCTCGAATCCTTTGGATTTGTCTTGATTTCTGAAAGTATTTTCCATTACTT
This sequence comes from Protaphorura quadriocellata, assembly GCA_034698945.1. Classification (NCBI taxonomy): domain Eukaryota; kingdom Metazoa; phylum Arthropoda; class Collembola; order Poduromorpha; family Onychiuridae; genus Protaphorura; species Protaphorura quadriocellata. The sequence continues at coordinate 2,610 of JAQGCA010002467.1, read as the reverse complement.
TCATACAACTCGTGTAGAGAAAGTTGAGATGACGGGACAAGACGGAGGACTTGCACAGCACATACTTGCAAAGACAATACAAGGAAATGTAGTGGATAATTTTATTTGGAATATACATACTGTACGTATAAGAATCTCTTCGGTATGTAGGGAAAAAACTTAGAAGCCAGAGAAGAAGAAAATACTAACATATAGTACATTAGGAAAACCGTGTCTTCAGTGACTTGAGAGATGAGATCAGTGAGAAGTCATCCATCCGTCAATGGTTTTTGTGAAAAACTCGACTTTTCTTTTCCCTCTTTCGACGAAGCCCCCCATTAGAGATTGATCTTTTTTTAAAAGGCAGACAGGGAAAGAAGGAAACAAAACCTCGCCAGGATAAGATGGTCTTACACTCAGAAATGCATACCACGAGAGTTTTCAGTCAACTTCTCTATAGTTTTTGAACTGGTTCAAGCATTTACCACATAACATACTACTACTGGGCCAAGCTTGACTCCACTGACTGAAGGAAGGAAAGTTTAACCGGAAAATGCAAATTGCTTCTACATTCCTTGAAATTTCTCCCCATTGTAGTCTGACACAAAGAGAACATATTAGTTTTCTTTACTTGAGGACGGGCGGAGTTCTTTTTTTGGGCGGACTGCGGGTAAGAGTACGTATTGCTGTGGTGGGTCCTGCTCTTCCACGCCTTCAACCCTTGTCTTGTCTTCTAGAATCTCCCTTGTTATAATGGGAGTAAAAAAATCCAAATTCGGGTTCGTAAAGTAAGAACGCGGGTGTTTGGCCTAAAAAAGAAGGATGGATGAGATGGCTGAGTAAGAATAAGGCAAACCATATTCTTGTTCAGTTAGAATAAAAGGAGGAGTAGCGGGCCATGGAGAAAGAACCTGGACTACTACTTTATTGCTAGCATCTACAGAAAGAGACTTCTCTTGGAAAAGAAAACTACTAATCATTGCAATTTGTGCTTCGGTTCAATTTGAGATAGGAAGAAAGTATAAAAAAAAGAAGAAAAAGGTAACAAGGAGAAGAAGGGCGGCTTGTTTTCATTGTTTTACTACACGTAGTAGGACTATCCCTCTTGCATTCCATTCCATGGATTCTTGTTATATTTCGGCTCCGTGGATAGATCGCTATTTTCTGGTCAACCTTTTTCCGAACCAATTCTTCCATCATAAAGAACAATCACTGAAAGTCTATCTTTTTGGTGGATGACTAAGTAACCTCTGAAATCAATTAGAGTTAACTTGATTTGAAAATTATCAGGTCAAGAATGTTGCCGAGTACAAATATATCTTGAAACTTTAAAAATTCAATGTTCCTAGTCAGAAGAAATAAATAAAATTTAATCTCAGATAAATCGTTTCCTGCAGTTTATAAATATAATTCGCAAGTATCCAATAAATACCTGGCTGGGTCCCACGCCTTGATTTTTGTTTCCACTCAGGTGCTCCAATTTCAAAACCAATTATGAAGTTCGGTGTTGAACAAATTGTTCAAGTTCATCACTGATGCTTGTGTCAGAAAACCTGGTATATGAATGGTTGACAAGAGAAAATTTGTGTCCCAATACTGTGCAAGCGACTTTTAAATCGAATATCATTTTATAGTGAATTTGGACGAGTATTTTTAATAAGTTGAGATTTTGCGAATTCTCGTGAAAGATCGATGAAGAATGTGTAAAAAGAAGAAAGCTCCTTGAGGGATCTGTGCCAATGACTAGAAGAACTGTATGTTGGACGGCTACATTTTATTCAGGCAATAAAAATTACCTATAAAAATCCAATGTCCCTACCAAATTTGTATAAATGGTTTACTCGATACCAAAATTAATAGATAGTCATATAACTAAGTCCGTAGTGTGTATATTTTGTTGAGGGAAGTCTATGGGTTCAAAGGCCAAAGAGTTTATTCATATTAGTCTTTCAACTCTGACTGAGAAGAAGTTTGAAATGGTGAACATAAAATTTGAACCAGTCAGTCCTCCATGCACTTTCACTTTCAAATTCCCTCCTAAAATCCTCATAAAAGGTCTTCCAAGTTTCGGTGTGGATGGATGGAATACTCAACAGACTGGATGTCATCCAAGCTTCCAAGCACTCACTCCAGACATACGACATCCATATACATACATGTTCCACATTCAGATTTAAAGTGGGGCTGTCCTATGAAATGGAGAGAAAAAGGGATAAAAGACATGTGGGAAAATTTCCACGTTAACTTAAGTAGTCATCGTATTCCCTCATTTACTTTCGGTTGAACGATTTAAAGCTCACATAGGGAAATTTTCATGAATACTTTTTTAGTTCAACTCCCCACCCCGATTGTTCCCCATTAAACTACGCAAAATAGTAAACTTAATTCTGAGTTTCTCGTGACAGATTAGTGTCATGTTTTTATGAAAACCCTGATGAATGTATTCACTTGATGAAATATGGTATGGTAGCGATAATATCAGAGTGTCGGTTAAAACCTGTGCACATAATAATAATGTACTTTACTGCCTACCGCTTGACATAGTTTATAGCAAATAAGGAGAGAATGAAAATCGTTTTCCTTAAGAATTATTGACCCATTTCATTTTGAGTCCAAGGTGTCCCATATATT